>ML799780.1:98396-120974 GCA_009831015.1 Picea engelmannii
GAGATATCGCGTTCTGTTCAAATTGTCAAACAAGCAAAAAAAATGTGTTGACTGTATAGTCCGTACAGCTCGTACGGATGCTGACGTGGCAGGTCCGTATGACATGTGGCAGGGCTGAGTTGGTAGGGATGTACGACACATGGCAGGTGTTGGTTGGCAGTTGTACAGCGAACCGTTTCTTGACATGTGGCATTAGTGGCGAATGGAATGATGACACGTGACCCAATCAATGGCCGCCACGTGTCACCTTGGCTATGGTTTAAAACTTTTGTAGTTGGCAGGAATCGACCCCATGACCTCCGAGCAGGGGAAGAGCCTTGGGAAGGGCCACCCAACCGGCGTGCCACCGTTTGTTTCTTATTATATATATGAGTTTTAAATTATATGAATTGATATAAGTTATGATATGGGGCACGGTCTGGGGCTGGGGCTTAGCCCCGAGCCCCGGTCATATATGTTTGCAATGTAACCACCGACACGACGCACGTTCCAAACCATTTACCACATGTTTTAAAATGTAGCCCCTTTCCGTATGAGCGCGTGGTCACATGACTCATATGCCCACGGACTTGGCGGTTAGGGGCTGAGCGTGCCCTAACTGTCCTACAGTTCACACCGTTTTGCGGTTGCAGTTGGTGCTATATTTTCACACAAATATGTGCGTTGGGGATAGGTTGAAGATGCAGAGGTGCATTTTGTTGATCCAGAGACAACAAGTTTGAAGGGGAACTTCCAGGAAGCCTATCTTCTTCAATTTTTGGCCAAACGAGGTGCCGAAAAAGCCCATCCAGGGGTTTTTGGACGTTCTAAAGCCATTGGAGCCATCTATTTGGCATTTTGAGCATTGTAAAGCACATATTTTATCACTTTGAGAAAATAATACAAAATATCCATTGGAAGTTGGACCAAGAGATGTAGCCCAAGAGAGGGGTGAACTCCTTTATCATTTGCTGTGTTATGTGTTTTCTGTTCACTGTTATATGCTGTTGTTTATATGCATCTTGAATATGTAATTTCTATAAATGTTGTGTTTGAAAAATTGATCCATTTGCATAAGAACACTTGAATTAAAACTTGCAAATATTTTCAAGAATACAAGTCTTCATCATTTTTAGATCACTAAGAGTCTTGCCAAATACGTGTTTCCTGCAGATAAAAACCTTCACGCTGCCTTCGTTTTGTGGTTTCTTCTCAGGTTTGATTTCTTCATTCTGGACTGCAGTCTCTACCATCTCCATGCCCATCCTTTATTTCCGTTCTTCCTCCTCCAAGTCAATAATTGGAGAGGGTGATGTGACTCTCATCTTCTTGAGGGTTTCTTGTTCGCTGCTAGTCCCTAGGGCTTCTGAAATAATTCTCTTATTGAAGATGCTCATTTTAGGAGCTTTGATAATCAACCTGGGTGAGGGTTTTTGTGCTGAGATTTTCTGTAAAGTGAGCTCTATATTTTTTTCTTGATCATGCAGCATGATGAGCTCCATTTCTGTGCAGATCTCTAGATTGGCCTATTTATCTAGTTCTTCAACGTGCTCATGTTAATAAGGGCCTTGTCTGCTTGCCAATCTAATCTTTGATATAATCTGATGTGGATCATATATTCTTCCTTGCAACTGTGTGAACCAAAATTCATTGAGTTTGGATTGAACCCGAGGCAAACAAGACTTTATATTCACCACAAAAGGACCTACAACGAACAAGAATTTTAGATTAGAAGCCTTGTGAGCCTTGAGGAAATGCTCAGTCTCTGAGATGACCCTTTGTCTTATAAATTCCAAAGAAAATATCCCGGGAGTCAGAAAAACTGGTAAAAGGTGAGGTCCTTCTTGGCATACATATACTCAAATCATGGTGGACTGAGTGAAAAAAATCCAGTCCCTTATCATATTCTTCGAACTCAATTGCAACAGAGTCTTCATTTCTTCTAGGACTCTTGACAGATCTGAACCTGAGACTATATATTCTAGACATGATCTTGTTGATGAAGATGAGCATGGTGATGTTTTTACACTCAGTTGAAATAAATGCAACCTCAGGAAGCTCAGTGTTATTATATCCTAGAAACATTCTCAACAAGTGAGAATAATATCTGAAATGTTTTAACAAGCTAAAGTTAACCAGCTGTTGATGTATGTTTTCTGCAATGAACTCATCAAAACTGACACGGACTGACTGCCCAGACAGGAAGAAAAACATCAGGAACCCTAGGATAACCTCTACCACAAAATTGTCATTTTCTAAACCTAGAATTTGACTCAGTAGAGAACAAGCCCATTGGACTTTGACAATCATGACGCTTATACTGACAGGCAAGGAGGGAGTCTCTGAATAGTGTTCAGGTTTGACTATGGTTTGTAGAAACAAGGTTTTTGCCTTGGGTGGGCATTCTCTATAAATCGTAATCATTCTCTGTTCCTCAAAGGGTTCTGACACTATAGTGGAGACATATGGTATATTTAGAGCATGTTGGAGAAACGAACCATCTATTTTACATAGGAATTCTGACCCTAATTTGTTTAAGATGACTCTTTCTTTATGGGAATATCGCTCTGCACACCAGCTCACAAATTCAGGGAATGGGAAAATTGTTTCTACAACATAAGGGGTGAAAGAGGCTCGAGCCACCTCAAGAAAGGATATATGGGATTAAACTTCGTTCAACAAATTCATCTTAGACACAGAAACATGCGAGACTATTGTCACTGTGTCGAAAACGTCAGAGTCTCTGTCAATTAGGGCATCCTCCCTGGAGGAAATATCTGGTTCACTCACGGATAAAACAACAGGATTGGTAGTCATTGTGAAGAATACCTGATAATCGGTGAGAAAATTGGTCTAGTTTGGTTCTAAATTTTGAAATTTGAATAGAATCTTTGCGCCAAATCTCCGAACGTTCGACTGCTTCTAATACCCATAGAATAATGCCTGGGGGTTCTTCCTTTTATAGGCATCTATTACCATTGGAGCTTGGATAAAAGAGGTTTTGGATGAACCACCTTTAGCCCCGATGTGTCTCAGAGGATGCCACATATCCATGATTTAAGCCAGGGTAGTTTTCCCGGTCCCCCCTCTGTCAGCTAATGCTTGTGCTACTTCAATCACCGAAAGACACCTCAACCGTCGATTGAGGTTGCTTCAAGATATACAGTCCCTATATTTCCTAGAAAATCTTTCATCAGAGTTTGAGAAAAGGTGGTTTTGGTCAGACAACCATCCTCTCCGATGTACTTCTAAGGGTACCATGTGTCCTATAAAAAATTGTGACGGTTTTCTTCCGGCCCGCCCTCGACCGCTTAACTTCCGTGCTAGTTATTTCTCCGATACATGTTCCAGCCGTTGATCCAAGATGCTTTCGGGATCGACAGTCTGTCAAGATTTACTCTTTATATCTCCACTATTTCATCCATATGCCGCCAGGTACAACCAATTCTTCCAAATTATCACATCTCTGCGGCGATTTAATCTCCCATAGATTTCTGAAACTTGGATGCTATCTAGGAATTATATGGTGATAACATTGGCTCCAACTAGGGATTCTATCCTCCCTGCGAGGTAGCAAAGAATTGTAGAATAAGTGCCTACTCATTGGGCTATAATATTATGTGTGTGATCCGAATCCTTTTATTTTATTCCAAAACTTTGACCGTACTCAACACAGCTCAGGGCCTTCACCTCAGGCTTCAACGATGCCATTTTTATCTCAATCTTCGTAATTAGAGGAAAACCAAAATGAAAAGTGGTTATGTATAATGAAGGGTGAGTGAAAATTAGAAGACGTAATGTTTGAGGAACCTACCATTCACATGCCCTCCTCCGACGAGTTCTCCATTACTTTTCTCCAACAAGTAGGCATTGTTCCTGTGGTAAGATGTAATTTTGAACGAGCCCAACCACAGGTGGTCAAATTTTTCATGTTTTCCCTTGTTTTCATTCTTGGCATCCCATTTTAGTACCCAGTATCCAGGTTTGAATTCATCCTCTTTGGTACGTTTGTCAAAATCTTCCTTGATCTTATCTTGATGTAGTTGGGCATTGTTGAAATAATTTTCTCTAGTTTGTTGCATGCTGATGAGTTCATATTCCCCTCTTTGACTGACATTCGTCTTTGCTTATTTCTCCTGTAAAAACTTCATCACTGGAAATCTGAGTGCCATAGGAAATATGGCTTCTGTACCATAGACAATCTGGAAGGGAGATGTGGCAATAGACCTCTTTGGGAATATCCTGTCAGCCCACAACGCATGGATGAGTTTCTTGTGCCATGCCTTGGTATTCTCTTGCAACAATTTTTTTTATGATTCTAACCAGGATTTTGTTTGAAGACTCAACCAATCCATTTCCTTGAGGGTAGTATGACATAGAATGGCCCAGAGTAATATTATAATCACTACAAAATTTCTTGAATTTTTTAGACTTGAAGGCCGCTGCATTGTCAGTTATAATCTTGACCGGGCATCCAAATCTGGACAAAATATTGTCTTCTAGAAATCGAATGATAACGTCATCTGTATCTTTTCTGGTAGGAACAACCTCAATACATTTAGTAAAATAATCTATGGTAGTCAGGATCCATTTGTGTTGAGCTGTAGATTGTGGATGTATCTCTCCTACGAAATCCAGGCCCCATTGCATGAAAGGAGCTTCTACAGAAATAGACCTCAACGACAGATACTGTAACTTTCCTTTACCATCGAAGATTTGGCATTCATATCACTTTGACACTTCCTTATAAACATCGGGGAAAATACTAGGCCAATAAAAACCAACTCTTAACATTTTGTGAACAATTGTCTTCCAATAATGACAACCTCCACAGTCTCCTTTATGGAACTCCCTAATGGTCCTCTTTTCTTCCTCTTCTATCAAACAACTGAGTAAAATTCCTCCCGGGTCTTTCCAGTACAACAACCCATTGACAATGCATAATTTCACCGCCTTTAGTTTCAAGAAACTAACCTTTGTTTTTCTATACTCAGGATGGGCTTGCAGATTTTTTAGTACACAGATAATGTCTACATACCACGCAGAGTTAAGAAATTTTTGAGATACCCTTGGAGTCGACCTTTCTTCCTCTGCTGTATTTTATGACATATCTATAGTGAGGTTTATTCCCAAGAGTTCATAGTTTGTTTGCGCCATTAGTCTAGCCAACCCCTTCCCTTTGATCAATTTAGTGGGTTTGATGTCAAGATCATATTCTAATAGTACTGCAATCCATTTTCCCCTCTTTCCTTCAGGATCGAGTTGTGTTAAGATATCATTTACTGAGCTGCTGGGGACATAAGTAGTAGTATGTGAATGAAGAATATATACCCTGAATTATTTCAATGCTTTGACCAAAGCATACACCTGCTTTTCCATGATGTAATATTTTAATGGAGCATCTCTCAAGGTTTTACTGTAGTATGCTATGGGCTTCTCAAAATCTTGGTCATCTTTCTGGTGTAATACCCCTGTAATTGTGTGTTCTGAAGCGAAAGAGAATAGTATGAAATATTTCTCGAAATTTGGGCTAGCCAGTACATGAGTCTTCGTCAATGCTACTTTGATGTCTTCAAAATAATTTCTAGCTTCAGGGATCCATTTGATTTCATTTCCCTTCCTTAACATGTTGGTAATATGTTTTATGATCTCTGCTAAATTTGGAATAAATCGTCTCAAGAAATTTACTTTACCTAGAAAGGATTGTACTTCCTTTTTTCTTCTGGGTATGCCAATCTTCAATATTCCTTCAACCCTGCTGGGGTATACCTTTATTCCTTCCTTAGAAATGATATGCCCTAAGAGATTCCATGGAAAAATTTGACTTTTTTGAGTTCAATGATATGCCAAATTTTCTACATTTCTCGAATGCCCTTCTGAGATGTTTGATGTGCTCCTCATCTGTAGCAGAATACACAGTAATGTCATCCAGATATATAACAATGAATTTTTCCTTTTCCTATGCAAAGGCTATGTCCATATCCCTTTGGAGTGTTTCTCTAGCACTCATAACCCCAAATGGAGTTTTGTCTTACATGAATGTCCCCCAAGGTGTGGTGAACGCTATTTTTTCTTGATCGTCAGGATGCACCATGATCTGGTTGTATCCCGAGAAACCATCCAACATTGACATCTTTTGAGAGCCCACTACCTTCTGTAGAATGTGGTCCATTTTGGGAAAAGGGTAGTTATCTTTAAGATATACCTTATTCAGATTTCTAAAATCTACACACAATCTGATCTCCCCACTCTTATTTCTGACAAGTAGTAAATTTTCTACCCATTTGGAGAATCTTAGGGACACTATGATTTTTGCTTCAAAAAAATTCTTTACTTCTTTCTCTATCAATGGTAACAATAAAGGGTTTATTCTCCTTAAATTCTATTTAAATGGCTTGTGATCTTCGTTTATCATGATAACATGCTAGATTATACAAGTATCATAAAATTTCAACTCATTGTAGCTCCAGGAAAAAACATTAGGGAATTCCTTCATCAATTTTACATACCTTTCTTTGACTTCAGGGTTGAGCTTCTTGGACAGTTTAATGATCTTTGGGTCTTCTGGAGTCCCAATGTTACAATATTCCATGTCCCCTTCATATACTGTGATCTTTGGACTTCTGGCGACATCGTTGTTATCAAAAATTTTCTCTAATGGTACCAGATCTTTGGGGATAATGTTTCTCTTTAATTGCACAATATCTCTGCCAGCAATTTGATTGTCAAAGTATCCTTCTTTGGTGAAAACCATTGCATCTACTTCATCGTCACAATGTTCATCATCAATGCTTAAATTCTTTAACTCGTTTTCCATCTTGAGGAATCTTTCTATCAGTTTATTGTCTTCGAAAACTTGCCAGTGTTTCATATTGTATGGTATCGCTAGTCTGTACTTGAATTCAACCTTGTATATTTTTTCAGGGAAGATCAGGAGTTTGAACACCACTGCTGAAGTGGCTAGCGCATCTGTGACCTGATTTTGTTCCCGTGGAATTGCTGAAAGGTTGCATTCTAAAAATTTCTCAAGGAGTTCTAATACCATATTTTTGTAAGCCCTCAGTCTAGGGTGTCTGGCCTGGTATATTCATTTGATTCAATTTCTGATGAGTTCAGAGTCTTCGAGTACAACAATCCTTTTTCACCCAGCTCTTCCAAAACTTTCAATCCCAATATTAACGCCTCGTACTCGGCCATATTATTTGTACATGCAAAAACGAGTTTGTAAGAGCACAATTTCGCATCTCCCGTGGGATGATTTATCCACACGCTAGCCCCAGCTCCTTCTCTGCATGCGGCTCCATCAAAGTTAATTTTCCATATCTGATCCTCTGGGTCACCTTGCTGTTATGAAATTTCTTCCAACTGCTGCTTGGGTATACCTTTATCTGCCAGGACTATTTCTGTTTCTTCTGCTCCTGAGCATATATCATTGAAGAAAATGGAAGACCCCAACTCAATTCTTACTGAGTATATAAGATGGTTGGTAGGTTGCAATTTTTTGTTGACCATATACTTCAGTATAACTTCCTTGTACAATATTCTGTCTTGACCAAAGACAAGAATAGTGGCATATGACATGTCCATCTGGATGGTTCCTTTCAATTTTGCAGCCCACGACTTGGACAACAACATGCCGAATTTCAGAGGGATATCAGCAAACACTACGTCCATCACCATATTCTTCGCTGGGATTTGTGCCAGAGAAACGACCATGTCCTTTATCATGCCAAGTCATTTCACCTTCCTTGAATCAAAAGAAAACAGATCCTTGTAGGGTCTTGTGACTTCAAGGCCCAATTGGTCCATGACCAATTTAGGCATCAGATTGCGAGACACTTTAGAGTCCAACATAACATTGTGCAAATTCATGTCGTGGATTTTTAAGTTGACATAAAAAGGAGGAACTTCTTCATTTTCACCACTTTCTTCTACTCTTGGCCCAAATAAGATGGTTGGGTGATCATCTTGTATGTTTAGGGTATCAGAGGTTTGTCCCATCTTAAGCATCTTGATGATATGACTCCTATATTTTCTATTTCTGATCAATTCATTAAAGGGTACTAGAAACTTGATCTTAGCCATCTCACTTTTGAAGTCAAAAGAGGATGGAGTTTTTTCTACCTCTTTAGTGACAACTTATTTCCTTGTCAATATTCTCTTTGGCAGTTCCTCTTTCTGCTTACCCTTATCCATAGCCTCCTTTGTAGCGGATTCTTTCACAAGGGAATATTTTTTGGGTTGACTATAAGAGGGCACATTACTCTGAGCATCTTTGGTGGGGTTTGCCTTTGGGAGATTACCTTTCAGAGGATTTTGAGGCACCCTTTGATTTCGAAGATTGTATTTCCTTTAGAATTGCATGATGGTGTTTTGGAATCCAGTCTCATAATCTTATTTTCTTATTGATATCCTTTCCTCCTCATCTTGCAAGAATATTTCACTAGCATCCATGAACTGGTCGTGTTCTTCTTTGGTCAAAAACACCTCAGTTTCTTTGTCATCACAACAGTTCACATTAGCTTCAAAATATCCATCGTAATCTTCATCTATATAATTATTCTGAAAAGGGGGTCTTACTTGTTGTTCTCCCTTATTTCCTTGATTTGTTTGGTCTTCTTAAGCTGCTTGATTACCCTGGTTCCTCTGCTCCCTTTGTCTGATCTGTGGACCAGCGGGTCTCCTCGGATTTCTAGGTGGACCATCGACATGTTCCCTAGGGTTGGGTCTATTTCCCAATGCCATTTTTCCCATCATCCTTTCCATGTTTCTCATCATCTCTTTGAATATTTCTTATGACGTTTGTGATGTGGAAGTTTGTGCCTTATCCTGATTTTTGCCCATGTTTCTGCCAGAACTAGCTTTCATTTTTCCTGAAGACATAAGGTTTACTTTGACTTCAATGACATCTACCATCATATCATCTAGCATGGCAGATCTTCGTTCCCTCAATAATAAAGAAAAATCACTTTCGAAGCAATCAACATATCTGAGCTGAGCAACTTTGGGTGGGGGTTTTACTTCGTCAGGAATCACTTTATATATCTTCATGAATCTAGCCGAAAACTCCTGCCCTTCTTCATCAAGCAACCTCTTCATATTGTTGTAGTGTGTGAACAACTGAAGGGGGTTTTTCTTATCCCCCCATCTGGAAAGGAAGAGTGCCTCAAAAACTGTGAAATCTGCGATGCTTCCTGGTGCAAGGGCTCTAAACCATTTTCTTACATATCCTGCGAGGCTTTGCGTAAACAACCTCATTTTTACATCTGTGTAATCCACCTCCTCTAAGTCTATGAAATCATTAAACTAGTCTAGGTGTTTCTGGGCTGATACGTTACCTTCAACATCATATAGCTTAATCCTTAGGTTGTACTCCTGGGGTAAGTCATGCAATAGAGCAGGTAGTATGAGAGGAGAAAATATGGCTGCCATAGTTGCTGTGAGGGGTCAGAGAGGCTGTCGGTTTCAGACAGGAGTCACTACAGGTTTGACGAAGGTGGCTAGGATCGAATCTTGGAATCCTTTTTCATCAAATAGGGTCTCGTCTAAACATGATTCGAACTTGGTTCTGAACAGGGAGTGTTCAAATTTTAGATCAAACTCAAGGTCTTCGATACTGATCAATCTGTCTCTAGGTAAGGACGAATATTAGTCTAGATGTAACACAGGGGTTACTGTATTTTCTTTTCTTCTTCGGCCAAGCTTTTCAGGGCTAGAGACAGGGATTGCAGGCTCTGGGTCTAGATTTCTCCTGGTGTGAATATTCTTAGTAGCCAGGGTTCTTATCTCACACAGTGTAGTACAACTGGTCTCTAAGTAAGGGATTCGTCAGGGTAAATATAATCTTCATCTAATAAGGTGTTTGGTCCACTGTCACCCTCAGGGATCAAACTAAAGCTTTAAGTCATTTTCCCAGGGAAAAAATTTCAATTTTGTCCCTGACATCGGTGCCAGAATGTTAGCACTCTGTAAATTCCATTCGGCTGAATAGACACATGATAGAGGCAACTTTTTCAACCAGCTTTAGAGATGAGGCACTAGCCTAATCAACTTTGAGAGGGATCTTTCGTGTCACTTGATATATCAATGGAAATCAATGGCTAGATTTGGTTTGTTTAGGAGATTTTTGATAAGGTTGCTGGAAAAGAAGGGGGGAACACTATGGGCTATGGATTCAAAATTCTGAATGCAAACAAAAAAAATGCATCAAGATGATAGAATTCTACAGAGGACAAAGGCTAAATAAGGTGACGAATTAGAGTTATTCTTGAAACAAAAAGATGTGTAGGAAGATAAGAAGACAAATAACAACATCAGAGCATTGCTGAAATCAATTCTGAATAAGTTAAGAAGACAATAACATAGTTTAAATTGCTCAAGACAAGAGCATCACAGGACGGATTCTGGGCCTTTAAACCATCCAATTTAAACATAAGAAAATGTAAATGAAATGACATGCTACAGGAAATACATACGATGAAAGGAAACAAAGATCATATCACCACCCGTTAGAATATTTTCATAGAGACTTCAAAATCTTCTGCATTTGTATTCAATTCAGATTCAAAAAATTTACAAATATAGTTTGATACAGCCAAAAGGTGCTCTTGCACTTTTGCCAAAATCAACTCATTCAAGTCTCTTAGTACTTATACAATTTGATAAAAAATAACTAAAACTGAAATGTTTCAGCTTCTGTAACAGTTTCAGATGTCAATTTCGGTATACGAAACGACTTATAATCATTAGCAAAAAGAAACGTTTCAACATCATGAATAGTCTCTTTGACTGCCTGGCTGCTTCTACTACATCTGTTCTACCTTATACTTCCATTGGATCTGCAATATTGGTGACAACTGGAGATCATCTGTTGGTTCCAGGGACGTGGCATTTTGTTTTACCCAATCACACAAGTTCTTTCCATTGCGCATCAAAGGGGATCTTGTAATCCATCATTTCTTTAATCAAAATTTCCAGATCAATGCCAATTGCATAGGACATGACCGATACACTGACTTTCACTGTTTTGAACTTGTTCAAAATTTCAAAATCGGTAGCTAGATGTTCTACCAAGCTAGGGCCTTTCAGCCTTTCTTCCATATCTTCAAACTTGGAATGGTCCATCCTGTATTGCATGAGAATAGTGTGGTAATCTTCCTGCTTGTATAATGAGCCTTTACCGTGCTAGAATGAGGGGAGGCCTTTAGAAAACAATTGTTCAAAGGCGTCTTTAAAATCCTATATGCTATGGTCCATTTGCACATTTTTGTTCTAGACCGATCTGAGCAGGTTGTGTTTGACAATGATTCTCCTGGCTGAAATGATTAAAGCGGTCCTATCTTTCACACCAATGGTCTAAAGATCAGTAGTTGGTATAGCATTTAGTAAGTATATTTCATTTTGGGCCCATTCCGAGGGTTTCTTTGCTAACACTTCATTTACAACAACGCATTTTTTCCGAGCTGTAGAAGCCATGTTTCCTTTGTCATTGATAAAATTTAGATAACTTCTAAACTTAGCAACCTCCACAACAATTGCGTCCCATATTACATGTTTGGTTCCCTGCAATAGCGTTTTTCCCTTCAACCTAGTTTTTAGCTTGCTCACTCTTTCCTGCAGGTCTTGGTTATCTCTATGGAGTTGAGCTAATTTCTCATCCTTCACCTTCGTCTCTTGTTTCGATTGTTCTAGGTTTTTTTTGAGACCCTTGATCTCACATGTTTTCAAACTTATCTGGGACATAGCTTGAACTAACTCCTCAACACTTGATCCAACCTCTACATTAGAAGGCACGATAATTTCCATATCTGATTTTGTGGCCTACATTTGTGACCAGATTTCTTTCTCTTTCTCCAATTGCAACACTTTAGCCTTATAGTCTAGGGCCTCTTGTCTGAAGGTTTCCTTTTCCTGCTCCAAAGAAACTAACTCTGTTGTCTATGGATGGTCCGTAGGTGACATTTTCAATATTTTATTAAAAATTTGGATCATCTTGTCCTTTTTGTCCAGAGAGGCTTTCACCCCCTATGGACCTTCAAACTCTAATATCTTCACCTGCATCATCCAATCTTTGTTGGACACCTTTTCTTGTTTCAGTTGTCCATCTAGCTTCAATACATGTGTTTTGAACCTTGCAACCTTCAGAGCTAAGTTTAGGCAATCAACGTACAACATATCACTGACATTTCTATGGAATTTTACTTTTTCAGGCATGCCAATGTTCTCATATTGTACCTTGAACTCAGATACCTTATCATTGTCAGTCACTGCAATGTTGAATGTCTTTTTCTCGACATCTCTGACTGAGAGTAGGTGAGCTTTACGCTGAGATGTTCATTCTACTTCGGGAAAAAGCTCCTTTATCTCACTATTTTCCATACTCCCTTTCATGACATACTGATGTAGCAAGTCTTCCTTATATATATAAACTGTCCCAGGAGTCTGGCCAAATACATGTTTCCTGCTACTAAAAACCTTCATGCTGCCTTCGTTTTGTGGTTTCTTCTCAGGGTTGATTTCTTCATTCTGGACCGTAGTCTATACCATCTCCATGCCCGTCCTTTCTTTCTTTTCTTCCTCCTCCAAGTCAATACCTAGAGAGGGTGATGCGACTCTCATGTTCTTGAGGGTGTCTTGTTGGCTACTAGCCCCTAGGGCTTCTGAACTACTTCTCTTATTGAAGATGCTCATTTTAGGAGCTTTGATAATTAACCTGGGTGAGGGTTTTTGTGCTGAGATTTGCTGTAAAGTGAGCTCTATTTGTTTTTCTTGATCATGCATCATGATGACCTCCATTTCTATGTAGGTCTCTAGATTGGCCAATTTATCTAGTTCTGCAACGTTCTCATGTTCATAAGGGCCTTGTCTTCTTGCCAATCTCCTCTTTGATATAATCTGATGTGGATCATATCTTCTTCCTTGCAACTGTGTGAACCCAAATTCATTGAGTTTGTATCAAACCTGAGGCAAACAAGACTTGATATTCACCACAAAATGACCTACCACGAACGAAAATAATAGATTAGAAGCCTTGTGAGCCTTGAGGAAATGCTTAGTCTCTTAGATGACCCTTTGTCTTATAAATTCCAAAGAAAATATCATGGGAGTCGGAAAAATTGGTAAAAGGTGAGGTCCTTCTTGGCATCCGTATACCCAAATCACGGTGGACTGAGTGAAAAACATCTACTCCCCCATCATATTCTCCAGACTCTGCTGCAACAAACTCTTCATTTCTTCTAGGACTCTTGGCAGATCTGAACCAAAAATGAGACTGTATATTCTGGACATGATCTTGTTGATGAAGATGAGCATGGTGATATTTTTACACTCAGTTGAAATAAATGCAGCCTCTGGAAGCTCGGTGTTATTAGATCCTAGAAACATTCTCAACAAGTGATAATAGTATCTGAAATGTCTTAATGAGTTGAAGTTAACCAACTGTTGATGTATGTTTTCTGCAATGAACTCATCAAAACTGACAAGGACTGACTGCCCAGAAAGGAAGAAAAATAGCAAGAACCCTAACATAACCTCTACCACAAAATTGTCATTGTCTAAACCTAGAATCTGACTCAATAGAGAAAAATCCCACTGGAATTTGACGATCATGACACCTATACTGACATGCAAGGAGGGATTCTCCGAGTACAACAATCCTTTTGGAACCCAGCTCTTCCAAAACTTTCAATCCCAATATTAATGCCTCATAATCATACTCAGCCTCAGAGATCTTCAAAGAAAAAGAGTGCATAGAAACAAGAATAGGAGATTTTGACATTGACTGTGTTCTGGATGAGGAAACATAGGTGAATATCATCACAGAAAGAACCTAGGAAATTTTAGGAAATCCTGCTATGATTCCTTCATTAGGAGGAATATGATTATTTAGAGGAAAGATGATAACCCTACATGGAAGACTCACCCAGATATCTATGAGTGCTCATGGAACTTCAACAAAGGAAGATTTTGAGGTTATTAAATTTATTGAGAAGAACGCCCCATTTTCTATGTTACTAGGAAAAACCTGGATTGAGAAGGATCGGGCCAGAAGAAAATAAGAGGAAGCCTTAGAACATAAGAAGAAATAATTAAAAGGTTTCATGACGAGGAGGATAACGCAATTGATTGAATAACATAAGAACAGATCGAAGCTGTTTAGAACCAGAAATTGGGATGTCAAAGTTGAAAGAACACAAGAAGACTCACATAAGAGTGGAGCACCTACCCTAGATAGAGAAGAAGTATTTCCCTTGAACTCTATGAAAGAATCTCAATAGCGCGAAGTTACTATGCCAAAAGGAGATACGAATCAGAATGGAAAGAGGAATACCGAGATGAAGATCATAGGGAAGAAGGCTAGGAAGCTTAGTAAGAAGAGAGCAAGGATAGAAAAGTTGTAGAAGGTTCCAGAGGGGACTTCGCAGAAGGAAGGCTTGTAAAATTGGAACTTCGTCAGGATGTCAGAACAATGCAACATGGCACTTTTCCATGGTGAAGCAATATAACCGTTGGAGTCATTATGACCATTAGACCGATGCCCCCAAATGGTTAGAAGAATAGTTATGGCTGGAAATCTTTCCATCAAGCCATTGGGACCGTGCCGTAATGAAAAAAAATACATTGATGAAGGCTTCTCACCCATTGGAGAGATCCGTTACACCGCTGTCTACTTATTGCATCAACTGTTGCACCGATTTTTTTTTTGTGAATTGTATCCAAGCCAACTCATTGCTACCGCACTGTGTTTACTGAGATCGACACATGTTCTATTACATTGAGCATTCATTCGTCAACCTGAGTTATCTGATTGAGAGCTTGTATGTCGGATGAACTCAACGCAACTGAAAAGTGTGTAGAACAAGTCTTAATCGATCTAATGGCCGAAAAAGTAATGTACGCAGGGATTGAAGCTTCATAGATGAGAGGAGTGAAATCCTCTCCATTGACTGCTCATGGATCTGGACCATCCCGAGCCTCAACCGAGAAAAGAACCAAGCATTGATATGACTTGGTGAATGTGAAGTTAATCCCGACTATCTTTCCCTACTACATCTCACCTTTGGCTGGCGTGGTGAGTCGTGAGAGTGTCCCGAGGGATTTTGATTATACCTTGGTTACTGTTTACCTCCCAAAGGGTATACATGCATTTAGAACACAACATGATAATATTGTGACATTTAAATTCAACGACTTCAACCTAGGGGACTGAAAGAACCACAATATGCTCGCTCCTCATAGATACTTGACTAGGATGAAGGGGAAGAACTCGAAAATAATCCTCCAACCATTGAATATGAACCTCGCGTAGTACACCAACTTGAATGTGATGAATATTCCACATTTTGGAAGGAACCAGGAAGTTAACATGTGTGTTAAGCTCCTGTTGTCATGCTACCATGGTGATTATCTATGGCTAGACAGACGCATCACATTCGATCTGACGCTGATCCATAGGATCACCGGATTGAGCATGCAGGGACTAGATGCACAAGACTTCTACCTAGGGAAGGCTGCAGACCATGCCATAGCACAGAGAATTAAGGATACCTATGGCGATGTAGAAAATGGGATGCGAGGCTACAAGGTAGCTTCCATCCAGAATGGCGCAGTGCGCTTGGCCTGACAGATGGTGAGAAATAATAGATCTATGTAGGTCACAAGGTTCATTGTTGACCTCGTCGAAAAGTGTGTAGAAGGATTCCAAATGAGCTGGGAGAAGTACTTAGTCAAACAACTATAATTGGATTTTTGTGAAGCTCAAGATCAGGGCTATGAGTTCCACTTTATCTAACTCTTGATCCTCATCGAATTTACTTCTTGGGAGATGCCAGAAGGTGTGACCTTCCCGGACATTGAGACATTCGAGCCACTCATTGTGAAGTTCACCATGCTATAGTACTCAAGCAATATGGGGAAACAATGGTAGTCGAACGTGGTATTCCACACATACTATCTCTAGTTAAAGAGGGATATTAGGGCTATCCCTCATATGACGCCGAACACCCTGCACTGGTTCAGACCCATCATGAAGTTCAGTGTAGATCGACACTTTATTTATATCACTGCACTCACATACAAGCATAAATAAGAGATTCAATCATACAATAAGATCACAAAGGAGGACCTCGAAGAGATAACTAAGGACTAGTCTGCAGAGCTCCTTATCCCTGTTGACCCTGCAAAAATTTCTGATCCTGAATTAATTGGAATATCGGAGGCCACTCACGAAGAGCATGATCTGGACCTATCAGAAGGAAGAAGACCAAAGAGGTACATAACTTGAGCAGTGCATCAGACGAAAATTCTTCAGAATCACCTAGACAAGGAGATAATGACAAAGTAGATAAAGAAGAGACCAATGGAAAAGAATATCAATATAAGTAAGGTGAAGTAACACCACCTACGTATCCGTTTGATGGGGCTGATCCCTATAAGAAAATAAAGGTTTCCCCCATGAAAACTACCTCATGGAAGAAATCCAAAGCCACCAAGACTAAGCGGAATATTGTGTTCACGCTCGATGGCTTCGACTTCATCATCACAGCCGTATCAGACGCTTCGTAGGATATTATGCATAACAATGAAGCCAAGCAAGTATCCATGTATGAAAAAATTGAGACAGAACTAAGAGGGGTACAATAGGCCCTTCAATCCAACCACGTAGTATCCACTGCACTCCCACCATCATAAGAACTAGATTTGGGAGATGATCCTTCCCAACTCCATAGAATAGCTGTTGTAATCGAATCTCTCCTTCATCGAGTGAAAGAAGAGAAAGAATAGACCATGGTGGCCCTGAAACAAGCACAAAAGGAAGTGGTAGAGAAAATTCGAGTTCCGCAATAGGAGAAGGATGACCTATACACCAAGTTCAAAGAGGGGAGAGCATAGGTCAAGCAAGAGAAAGAGCAGTTGCTCGCAGAGCAGCTCAGAGTCAAAGAAGCAGTCAACAAAGCACTTTGCTCTTTGAAAGGCTTAGAACAAAATGCAGAAGAACCAATGGAGCATCAAGTAGCATAGCTTGCATAAGATATCCAATAAATTCAACAGATAATCAAAGACTTGGAGGTAAAAATAGTGCCAAGTACCCCGTAGGACGTGTGAGACCAAAGAGAAGCCACTGCCTAGAGCACAGTTAAGAGGATCAGATAATTCACTCTGGAATGTAAATAAATTAGTAGTAGAAGCGCACAAACCTATGAGAAACTTACTAAAGACCCTGAACTAAAGGCACTAGAGTCACAACTTCAGGAGGAAAAGCAACAAGCAACGACAATACAAACACAGTTGAAAGGATGAAGCGATCTCAGGAACAACGCACTGCTCAACAACAGGTCCACACCATACAAAGAAAAGTCATGGAAGTGACTTAGAGGCTCCAACTAGTCGAAGACGAAGCGTGACAACTATTTGAGGAGATTGAAAGATGAGAAGCAAAGCTGAAACAAGTATTCACTGCTGTTGAACAACTCTAAGAGGGACCTGTCAACAAAGCACTTATCCAAGAGTTTGTTGAGTAGGAGGCCTTGGCGCAACAAAAGATTGAAGCAGCTTGAGCCAATATCAAAGCCTTTGAAGCAGAGCTACCCATATTAGAGTGACTCAGGATGAGTCATAGGTGAGTGTTGGGGGCCTGTTGTCCCTTGACCAAGTTTTGAGGATACTTGTTCATGTTTGACCTATTTTGGGACTTCGACAGGCTGTCAAAAGAGGAGTGCAGGTCGAAGCGAAGATCACTGGATCTCGACCCCTTGTTTAGGGATTTTTGGGTTTTGGGATTATGTAACGGGTATGGGGATGTTGACCCATCGGTTTACCCATATTTAGGCCATTTTTTGTAATGTATAAATATAATTCTAGGAGATGTAAGAAAGAAGAGAGGCTAGGTATCTAGCCGAAGTGCTAAGTGCAGATTGTAAATTCTTTGTGCATGCTATGTTGAGAACTTGTAGAGCTAAGTGCAAGTGACTATAAGAGACTGTGTAAAGGTTTTGTGATGTAATCTAGATCGGGGAAGGAGTATCTAGTGAAGTGTGTGCATATCTCCTGTCCTATGCAGAGTAGGATCTTATGGCTCTATGCATGTATAATATTGACAAAAGACAATAAAAGAGAAGAAGAGTTGGTGGACGTAGCCCCAGGTTGTGGGTGAACCATGTATATCCCGTGTTTCTATGATTTGTGTGATGTATTGATGTTTTTATGTGTTTACTTGCTTAGTTCTTTGATATAGATGAATGATAGATAGATACATTGATGCTTTGTGCTTAATAATGTGAATGAATGCTGGATCTGATCTATCTTTATGTGCTAAGTGCTTGGGCGTATTAGATCTTGTAGACTACTGCGCTGCTCTGTAATTAGGGTTTACATGTGCTGTAAATTAAGGTTGAATACTAATGAAATATAACTGCTAAGTGCTCTGTTAAGGTGTTACAATCATATATCTGTGTCCCAGCTAAGGTTGTAGACACTAGAGTCCTGCAACCACCCCTGCCTCTACCTCGGGTGAGACTGCATCTGCTTCACAGGTGTTGCCGAAAGGGCTGGTAGTTAGGGTTTTTTTGGTGTGTTGTTGAAGCATTGAACCTTGGGTCTGCCCCTATGCCAACAGTTCACCTCCAATGCACACTCATTGAGTTATACAAAGTATATCGTGTGTAAATTATTCATTATTCATAATGGTTAATGAGAATTATTTCATTCTTTCTCTGCTTCTTCTTCTTTATCAAATTATCTCTGAAAATGTGTGTATTATTGTTTAGATAGATATATTCTGTGCAAGTTCAACAAATTTACATGGTATCAGAGCCAATAGACTGCTAAGGAAAAGCTACACCAAATTGTTTTGCAGGTACAAAAGATTGAAGACAATAAAAAGATGGAATTCCAAAAAGAATTCATTCTTACACCTTACAACTATTTTCCATGGAAGGATAAAATAACCATACATCTTCGAAATAGAGGGTTGTACAGGTTAACCTTGGATATAGATATAGAACTGACATCAACCATATAAAAATCCAAGTACTTAAATCGCATGGATGATGCACTTGGAACAATTTGTAGTCTTATTTCTCCCGAACTCCTTTTTCATATATTTTCCTATAAGACTCCCAATGAAGCCTGAACCACCTTGAAAGGGATCTTTGGAAAACATGATGAGATGAGGGGACACATGCTGGAGGTGGAGATGCTCACATTGGATCCAATAATCTTCGATAATATCCAATATTTCTTTACAAAATTCAAGGATTTACTGTTGCAACTCAAAGCTTGTGGGGTTGATAAATCGAAGGAGGAGAAACAAATGGTTCTCACCATTCTCTCCAATATTGGTCCTAAATTCTCTATATTCATATCCACATTCCATACTATCATATTCACCTCTGGATCCACCTGAAATATTCCTTCTCTTGAGGACTTTATCAAATCCCTGACACAAGAGAAAACCAAGCTCATCAACATGGGCACAATCAAAGGCCCAAGGGCGTATGAACTCACTGTGCATTATGGAAGCCACAAATATCAGAAATCTAAATATAAATATAAATGGAAAGCTCATGCACATATGAATAAGGAAGGGTACACAAAATCTTTCACCGATGCCTCGAGATCCAAAGGAGAAAAGAGAAGAAAATGGGAGAAATGCATGTACTGTCACAAAGGATTCCATTCAGAATCCGCATGCATGCAAAAAAAAATAGATATAATGTCTCAAATACTTCAACGAAACAACCTTGGAGATCGCATCCTTGAGGGTGCCAAGAAGAATAAGCCAGAAGATCTAAATTCCAAGAAAGGCAATTCTAGCCATGCCTTGATTGCAATCAACTCCTCTCCCGATGATTGGATCGTAGATTCAGGAGCATCACATCACATGGATACCTAAAAAACAATATATTATTATTTGGATGCATGCAAAGTTCCTCCTATTCTGATGGGGGACAACTCTTCTGTCGAAGTCACCGGAAAAGGAAGGATTGAACTCACGAATGGTTAATGAGAATTATTTCATTCTTTCTCTCCTTCTTCTTCTTTCTCAAATTCTCTCTGCAAATGTGTGTATTATTGTTTAGCTATATCTGTTCTATGCAGGTTCAACAGATTTACATGTTTGTACATTTGAATTTTAGATACATGCAATGTATTAGCAAGCAAATATTAGTTGATGGTCTACCAAACATCCATTTCTCCAAGGGAGTATGTGAGGGATGTGTTCTCAGAAAACACCCTCAAGATAAATTCGACAAAGGAAAGTATCAGAGACCTTCTTCACCTTTAGATCTGATCCACAATGAACTTATGGGTCCTTTTAGACATCCATCCATCAGGAAATTGAGGTTTGTTCTTCTTTTTGTTGATGATTTCTCACATTTTACATGGATCTACTTTCTCAAGCAAAAATCCGAGGTCTTTCAGCAACTCAAAGATTTCAAAGCCCTAGTTGAGATACATTCCAGAAAGAATATAAAAGTCCTCTGAACTGATAATGAGGGAGAATATGTAAATCACGAGATCCATAATATTTTCCATGAGGTAGGGATTCAGTTACAACACACAATTCCCTATACTCCACAACAAAACAGAGTTGTTGAGCGGTAAAACATATCTCTAAAGGAGATGGCATCTTGCATGTTGCATGCAAAGTCACTGCCACAGAGACTATGGGCTGAAGCACTTAATTTTTCAACATACATCCAAAACAGATCTCCCCATAGATCTGTCAAGGATAAGACCCCCTACGAGGCTTGGAGCGGCCTCACACCGTAAGTGACCCACTTTCGCATTTTCGGTTCACGTGCATGGGCCAAGATTCCCTCTGAAAAGAGGAAGGCACTTGATCCACAAAGAACTGAGTGCATTTTTTTTGGATACCCAGATGATGTGAAGGGATATCAGCTTATTGATCTTTTCTCGGACTGGATCATCATTGAGCATAGTGTCCAATTCGAGGAAAGTGTCTTTCATGAACCTCAACAGCTCCATGAAAATACCTTCATTCTTCCACCTGTCTGAGATGATGAGCATGCACATGCCGACTCTTCTTCAGATGAGAGTTCTGATTCAGAGGAATCAGATGATTTAGATTTAGATTCAGTACAATCAGATGCATATTTAGAGAATCCATATGCAATTGCAGAGCTAGAGAAGAGGCCTAAGCGGGCACAAATTACTCTTCAGGATGCAGGGGATATCGTTGGTGATCCAACCATACTAGGAAGACTCAATCATATTTCGAGGAGCCTCCTGTTGCACTCACTACCACTGAACCATTTCCCTCTAGGCATATTTTCTTGGTTCAATATTCAGATCCACAGTATTATGGTGAGGCTGCTGGAAATCCATTTTGGGAATCCATCATGTAGGAGGAGTACAACTCCCTCCTCGAGAACCAGACTTGGGATTTGGTTCCCCTTCTTTCTGGGAGGAAACTTGTTAGATGCATATGGGTCTGTAAGACAAAGAGCACAATGGATGGATAGATCAAAAAATACAAAGCCAAGATTGTCTCCAAAGGATTTCAATAGGTTCATGGTATTGACTATGATGATACCTTCACTCCAGTAGCGAAGATGGATTCCATACGATTGGCACTTTCCATTGCGGCAACCAAGGGATGGGAAGTACATCATATGGACGTGAATAATTCATTTCTTCATGGTGATCTCTCTGAGGAGATCTACATGGAGCATCCCCAGGTATTTATGCAAGACTCATATTTGGTCTGTCGACTCAAGAAGTCCCTTTATGGCCTCAAGTAGACTCCGAGGGCATGGTATGCCAATATGGACTCCTACCTGCTGTCACAGAACTTTGTACATTGTAAATCATACCCAAATGTCCACATGCTCAGGACAGATGATTCACTTCTACTTTTAGTTCTGTATGTTGATGATATGGTGATCACCGGTTTCTCAACTTCAACAATTTTTTTAGTCAAGAGGATTCTACATGACATGTTTTTTATGACAGACATGGGTCCTCTTCAGTTCTTCATTGGACTCAAGATCAATCAAGATGCATCAGGCATCAAACTGTCTCAGGCCAAGTATGCACAAGATCTCCTTGAGCTATTTCACATGACAGAATGCAAGTCTGCTCTGAATCCTTTCCTATTAGGAGTCAAACTTGAGGATAGAGGGGAGACTCCATTGGTTGAAAACACACTGTACAAACATCTAGTGGGGAGATTGTTGTATTTCACACACTCCAAACTAGACCTCTCATATGCAGTTGGCACAGTTTCCAGGTTCATGCAGGAGCCACATGAGCAACATTGGAAACCTGTAAAATGTATCCTTCGATACGTACAGGGAACCATCTCCTTTGGGATTCATTATGCAGTAAAATCTACATTAGATCTCATCAGGTTTACTGATTCCGACTGGGCTGGTGATAACACTGATCGCAAGTCCACATCTGGTTACTCACTTAGTCTTGGTTCCGGGCCTATCTATTGGTCGAGAAAGCAACAAGTTTCCATTGCTCTATCTTCAACTGAGGAAGAGTATAGAGGGGTAGTTAACATAACCATTCAGGCTATGTGGCTACAACATTTTCTCACTGAGTTGGGCATTCAGTTTCATCGATCGATCG
>ML799780.1:143895-158792 GCA_009831015.1 Picea engelmannii
AGATATTTGATATGGATATGATCATGGCCTCATTTTATTATCTAAATACGTTCAATATAATTGATCCAAAAATAACATTGGATTGCTGCAAATAATTTATGGGCAACAACAGATAAGATTTGGAAATGCGTTCAGGAACAAACAAATGATTTTGCGGGACAGATTGCAACCAAACCGTGAGGAATATCAATAAACAGATGAAAACCCATATGTAGAATGGAGTCATTTATCTTACTCATGAGATGTTTCCCAAACAAACATGCTATTTGAGAGATATTTTTAATTCTTTACGAGGAAAATTTCAGGTGGCAGAAATTGTTAGTGACGCCCAAACTATTCATTCATTGCATAAATATATGAGAAAGTTTAGAGCCAAAGCAGATCCAAGAAATTGAGAGGAGGATTTTTATCCTTTATTTTTTGTATATTATTTATTTCGTAAACTTTTTCTTTTCAAAAGGAGTAACAGATGGTTGGAATTTTTGGGAGAATGGACCAGTATTTTCGAAGAAGAATATGAAATTCCAGATTGCTTAATGGCTTTTGCCCTGTGAGTAAAATGGTTTTGTTTTTAATTATAATATCTTTGATTATGGTTCATATTCTTTGAGTAATTGATTATGCATTGATTTACATTAGCTTTAGTCTGTTTTATCTATACATGGGTAATTGCTATCATTTATGTATTATTTTTTTCAATCTTTAAGAGTCTATTATCCCAATTATCTTGATCTTGGTGATTGCATTATTTTGATACAAATATTGTATTATATTGAGTTTATTAATGTAATTGAGATTTGTAAATATATAATTGTTCAATTGAGATTTTTCTTATTGTCGATTAATCTATTATATCTTCACTAAGGATCATGATTTGAAAGCTGTTCTTTCTGCATTTTAAATAAGATTTAAATTGTCAGTCAAAGTGATTTTTATCCTGACAATGTCACAATCTTAGAATTATACAACCTTCTTCTATAGATTTCTCTTAGCAAACATGTTGTTGGAGCAACGTTATACAAGAAGGAACAACCAAAAGTTCTCTTTAAATACTGGTCAGTTATAGGTTAATAATTTTCTATTTGTTTTGATTTATATTTTGTGAATGTAAAATAACATTTAAGCTTAAATACTTTGTTTATTTAAGTTAAAACATTATTATTTACATTCATTTATTTTATTTTTTTAGTTTTAAGGTTAAATTAGATTAGTAGTATGTTCTAGATCTATTTAATTTTTCCTGAGATTCGGTTATCCTGTACAACCTTAGTTTACAAGGTTTCTCGTAAATCTTGCACCTGTTTATTTGTATATGTTGTATACAAAAGTGAGAATAGTGAATGTATATAGTAGATCTTCGTTAATGCATATTTATTTATTTTATTTTCATAGTTTAGATTAGATCCCTTTATCGGTTAATGCAACCATTAAACCTATCAGGGGTAGTTATTCCAAACGGCTTGGGTTATTTATACAACTTCACACCAGACTATTCCCTTCCAGTTGAGAATGTGTCATAAAATCTCGTCAACACAACAATAGCCTATTTCCATGCTGTCCAACTTTGAAAGCCATCATTTGTACTTCCCAGACAAATATTTTTTTCCTCTCACCTGTATCACATACATACAAAAATTCATGAGTTGCTTTCATTTTTTTGATTGAAATTCTTTCAAATCTAGCACCCACAGATTTCAAGTTCCACATTTCTATTTTCAGATCTGTTCCATATAGGAACCAGATCCCACACGCATGGGATTTATTTCTCATGGTAGTTTGGCTCTTTCATAACCAACATGCATTATTCTTCCTTATGGGCTTACAACACAACCATGTCCAAGACCCCTCCTTCCTACAATTCATTTTTCACTTAGCCAATCAAAATATTAGTTCCTCATGTAAATACATATATTATTTTTCACATATCAATTCTATCACACACAATTCTTAGTTGATGCAATCTAACAATTGCATCTGATTCATTTGTTCAAGGAAATATCATTCCTTATTCATGTTTCATATAAGTATATTAGGCCCAATCACAAACGATCCAAATATTGATTGTAGTTTAATTCAATGTGCCAATGCCCATAGCCACATTTTCACACAATGCATCCTTGCATTGATTTTGAGATTATTACTTTTCATATTAGGCACTTTGCCTTGGTGGGTTGGAACTCATCCTACCACATAGTTTCTTTATACACATTTATTTTTACAACATGAATGTGTTTTCCTGCTTCAACTAATCATGACCTCAAATCAATATACATGAAACTAAAATTTTCTCATGAATGCATTCAAGCATTCTTTATTCATAGGTAACCAGGGTGCCGGCATTTATGGCCACCTAATTTATCTCTTTACTATTCTACAATTCTATAGAGCACTTGATGCAAACCCCCACCACTCCTAGGTACTTGCACGACCTCTCGGTCTAAGGATTGTTCACACAAGGGAGCTGAATTATTTCTAGGGTCCTCGCTGAACCCTCAAAATTCTCTATCACATGCCTTTCCCTTTTTCCCTGCGCACAAAATTTCTTTCGCGAGGGTCTTATCACTTCAACGGGGAAATCCACATGAATTTGGGCCAAAATCGTAGGCTAAACTCTTTAACTAGCAGGAAATCATGCACCTCGTAGCTCCAAGCTTCAAGGGTTCTAACAACAACACACTACAATTCCCTCGAATGTCAAATTTGTAAATGGTTGAACAAAGGTTAGGATCAATGATGCATGCTACGTGTCATGGTCTACGGTTCACAGAAATTTTGGGACTCTGGGATTCAGAGCTTTTCACAACTTTCGCCAACAACCTTTCAAAGTATTGAAGTCCAAACACGCGAAGGGTTTTGATCAACGGTCCACGCATCCTCACCAATGGATGATCAATATGGACTCCGACCTTTGTAGATTTTTGACCCAGAGAAAATTACACCCCAGATATTTTGGAGTGTCGAACTCCAAACTCCTGCAATCTGTCAACACCTACACCTGACGCCAACGATCAGGATCTACTACGGGCTTCATATCTTCGGGATTTTTTCATGCTCTTGCAACACCATTTCAAATTCTTCAGAGCATTGAAGTTTGAAGGACTTAGTAGGTTAACACACGCACTCCTTTCTTAGATCTGATGGCTATGAGATATATGACTCCTCCTTGAGCGGATCTTGTCCACTCAACCTTGAAATGAAAGCGATTCTTCCTCCAAGGACTTTTACTCGCTATTCTTCTTGAGCTTTGTCAACTAAAAGGACTTAGTCTCTGGTGCACACCTTATGCTATTTCTCATGAGCTTGAAATTCTTTGACTTCAAAGGGTATTGGCCCTTTGTCCCTCGATATTAATTTTTATTCCCTCATGGCACCCACGCTCTTCCTCCCGAGCTTGTCCAACACTTTAGATGAAATTTTGGCTCTGTGCACTCCTTGCACTTGCCTCCTCCTTGAGATTGGGACTTATAAAAGTCTCCCTTGCACTCCTTGCGCTCACTCTCCTTGAGACTTTTCAACACTTCTCTAAGTGTTGGACCTGTCCACACCTTGCACGGGTTTATCCTTCGAGCGTTTATACTCAAATGAGTATATGTGCACTCCTTGCACTCACTCTACGAAATTCAGACTATCTCTCTTGAACTATTGAGTCTGAAAACGACTCTGCCTTCGCACTCTTTGCATGGTCATTGTGCACTCCTTGCACCAAGATTTCAGAAGAGAAACAATTGAAACTTACATAACATCAAAGGTTCATTCGTTCAACCATGAAATACACACATAGGTATATAAACACACAAAAAAAGATAACATAACATTACCAAAATAAATCAGAGATAAGAAAAATCAGAAATGTGAAGCAAATATCCTCTATTATATTCCTTTAGTAAAACATTTACAAGAGTTCCAACAACTCTCAATGAAATAAACATCTCTCTAAAACTCTCTTCACCAACAATCACAATAACCTCAACAACCTCTTTTGGGCATAAATTACATGTATTTATTCATGAGGGGGATTCTTGAGCCTTCCCTCCAGACTATATTAGTTCTTTCATATCATAATTAAGCATCCTACCACTAAGGATTATTGCAATAAATGAGATATTACAATCTAGATATGAGTCTATGCTCAAAATATGTACAATCCTATAGGTAATTAAAGAAATTACAATCTCCTGGAGCTCATACAATGGCTCAAGCTTCGAGATATTATGAGATCTTTAATTACAATACTTTCAAAATATTAAAGTGACACACTCTTCTTGGAATCCAAACTAGTTAAGTGCGTTTCACCTGGTGCTGAGTCATATTCCACTGCACCTCATTGAATGTTGATGGTGATTCTCCTGCATCATACTCCCCTGGAAACAAATATTCATGGACTCCTATCCATGAGATCCTCCACTCTCTTTCCATGTTTTTGGATATCAGTTTCAGTTATCCAACTAGAATCTTCTACTGAATGATCTTTCCACTTAACCAGATACTCATAATAAACTTTTCTCCTGGTCTTCTTAGCAATCCTATGATCCAAAATATTTTCTATTTGTGTCTTCTCTACTATGGGCATCTATCGCTTCCACTGAATATCTTATCGATCACTTGTCCCTTCTGTATCATCCATCCTATAAGGGTATATGTTTGCTATATTGAATATTGGCAATATTCCAATGTCCTCTGGCAATTCAATCTCAGAAGCATTTGTGGAAATTTTTCTGAGGATGTTACAAGGTCTTATCTTCTTCATCTTCAAATTATTATATTTCCCTTTTGGAAATATTTCCTTCCTCAGGTGTGCCAAGAATTGATCTCCAATTTCAAAATTTACCTCTCTTCTTCTCTGGTCTATTCTTCTCTTGTATTTATGGATGCTATTATGTAGCTATCCTTTGATTCGATCTTGCAAATTCTACAAAAAAATCCTCTCCTCCTGCACTTTGGAATTCATCTCGTCCCAAATCTATCAATTATGAGATTCCTCTTGGATGCATCCAATATACTATCTAGAATGGACTCTTACCAATACTCCTATTCAATGAGTCATTATATACAAACTCTGCTTGGGGCAGAATTTGATCCCATTGAGTGTTATGTTCAGTGACCAAACTCCTTAAGAGATTCCATAAGCTTCGATTCACTGCCTCAATCCGTCTGTCTGTCTAAGGATGATATGTTGAAATGAAAGAAAAACTTGTCCCCAACTTCTTCCACAAGGTCCTCCAAAAGTGTCCCACAAATTTAGTATCTCTGTCTGAGACTATACTCCTGGGAAACCCATGCAATCTCATAATCTCCTTGAAAAAAAAATTGCTATGTGGGTATCATCACAGGTTTTATAACATGGTATGAAATGTGCCATCTTCAAAAATCTGTCAAATAACACAAAGATTGAATCACTTCCCCTCCAGGTTCTTGGAAACCCCAGAACAAAATCCATACATATAGCATCCCACAACCTGTCTGGAATAGGCAATGGTTGATACAATCCAATGTTCTGCTACTTTTCTTTATCATATTGGAATATTTTGCATCTTTCCATGAACGTCTTCACATTAGACCTCATGCCTGGCCAATAGTATGAAGAAATCAACTGCGCATATGTTTTATCATGGCCAAAGTGTCCAACCAATCCTCCACTATGTTTCTCCTTTAGCAAGTTGTCCCTCATTGAACATTTTAGGATACACAACCAAATTCCCTTGAATAACAGTCTGTCTTGGATCATATACTCCATAAATTGAATTTTTTCTCTTAGAAAAGGGTTCTCACATGCTTTATAAGCTTCCTTGAAATCTGGGTCTTCTTGATATATCTCATTTATGTGTTCAAATCCCAAAGTCTCCACTTGGAATTCCTACAAGATCAAACATATATTGATCAAAGCATCTACAACTTTGTTATCACGTCCAATAATATGATTAATAACAAAATTAAAATTCTGCATTCATTCTACCCATTTGGCATGTCTCTAGTTCAATTTCTCTTGTCTGGTTATAACCTGCAAAGCCTAATTGTCAGTATACAAAACAAACTCCTTCAGGATAAGATAATTCCTCCACTTTTTCAAAGCTTGAATTACAACATAAAATTCCTTGTCATATGTTGAATACTTCCTCTTAACATCATTCAAATTCTCACTGAAATAAGCAACAATCCTATTATCTTGACTTAAAACTGCGCCAATGGCCACTCCCCTTGCATCACATTTGACCTGAAAAGTATTCTTAAAATCTACCAGAACTAAAAAAGTTTGTTTTGTTATCTTTTCTTTCAACTCTCTAAATCCCTTATCAACTTAGTTTTCCCAATTAAAAGATGCATGTTCCTTATTTATGGTGTCCATCATGGGTGCACAAATACTGTTGAAATTCCTAATGAATTTCTTGTAAAAAGTCGCCAACCCATGAAAACTCCTTACTTCAAAAACGCTTCTTGGAGAAGGCCATTATCTTATTGCCCTCACCTTCTCTGGATCCATATTCAATTCATTTGAAGAGGTTACAAATCCCAAATACACAAGTTCTATTTTCATAAAATAACATTTCTTCAAATTCACCAACAACTTCTCCTTTTGTAACCTCCTCAAAACCATGTTCAAGTGTCTTAAGTTCTCCTTTCCAGTCTTACTGAAAGCTAGAATATCATCTAAATAAACAATCACAAAATTACCAATAAAATATTTGAGCACTTCATTCATTAATCTCATGAACTTACTTGGATCATTCGTTAATCCAAATGACATAACAAGCCACTCATACAATCCTTCATTTGTTTTGAATGTTGTTTTCCATTCATCTCCCTCTCTCATTATTATCTGATGATAACGAATCTTCAAGTATATTTAAAAAAAATAACTATCTCCACTCAAGCAATCCATTAAATCATCTATTCTAGGTAAAGGGAATCTATACCTGATGGTTATCTTGTTGATGGCTCTAGAATTTGTGCACATTCTCCAACCTCCATCCTTCTTCGGACTCAACATAGTTGGTACTACACACGGGCTCAAACTTTCCCTGATCAAACCTTTATCCAGAAACTGTTGGACTTTCTCCTTGACCTCCTCATTCTCTTCAGGGGTTAATATGTATGCTTCTTTGTTCGACAAACATTCTCCCAGAATAAGGTCAATATGGTGACTAATACTCCTGATGGGTGGTAAAGTGTGAGGTAACTCATCCACCACAATATCAACAAACTCATCCAATAACTCCTGAACTTTTATATGAAAATCATTCATATAAGTGTTGGTGAGAATGAATCTCGGCTTAGCTACAACAAAAAACTGCATTTCCTGGTCTTTTTTGACTTCTTTCAAGAGATCCTTCCCACTCATGAGAAGTATACTAGGACTAGCTTCCTCTTTGACTCCCTTATCTTCTATTGGCAACAGCATATGGTTACACCCATTTTTCTCAAGGGTATAAGTATTCTTCCTCCCATCATGTATGGCATCCCTATCATATTTCTAAGGTCTCCCCAACAAAACGTGACAAACATACATAGGTATGACATCACATAAAACTTCATCCCTATAACCACCTATTTTAAAATCAACTTTACATTGTCGACTTACCATGACTTGATGTTCTTTCTGCAACCATGACACCTTATACATATTCAGATGTGCATTCATCTCAAACTTCAACTTTTCCACCATCTCCATGGATACCAATTTATCCATGCTCCCACTGTCTATGATCACCTTGCATACCCTATCTCTGGTCTTGCAAGCAGTTATGAACAAACTGTTCCTTTCGACTAGTTCTTGTACCTCTTTCTATGGCTTTACGAGATATTTCCTCATCATGCATGATCTTCCTTCTTCCACTGCTTCTGATTTCATCTCTTTCTCCACATTCTTTTGTTGTGCCTAAAAAATGTGAGCTTCTCCAACTTCTGCATTTTTCTTTTCAGGACATTCCCAAGACATGTGCCATGTTTTTCCATAGGCATAACACTTCACTTCTCCTCCTCTACCTCTTCCTCTACCTATGGGAAAAAAATTTATTCCTCCATAGTGTCCTCCTCTAGAACTCACTCCTCTCTTTTTTTGACTGATATATCTTCCATCTTCTCCTCTGGACTTCTGAAACTTTTCTCTGACTGTTCCTCTTCCTTTTTTCCGTTGACTCTTTCCCCTGTTCCGTTGAATCTACTTCCTTTCCAACTTTTCTTCTGCCTTTAGGGCTACTTGATAAGAATATTTCACAGTTCTCATTGTCATCACGATAATCTCATCTTTGATTTCATATCTCAATCCATTAATGTACGTAGCAAATTTTTCTTCATCATTCTCCCTATGTCCTGCTCTTATGTTCAACTTATAAAATTCTTCAGTATACTCTCTCACCGACAAACCTTTCTATCTCAAATTCTGCAACTTCCTGAACGGATTCAACTAATAATCCTTGGGTATGAATTTAACCTTGAGCTTAGCTACCATTCTATCCCAACTCTTAATCTTGGACTTACCTTTTCTCCTTCTGTCAGCTTGCAAGTCATCCCACCATAAAGCTCCATGTCCCTTCAATTTGGTCATTGTATTCTTTACCTTTCTTCTCATCATCAATTTCCTCATAGTCAAAGTACTTGTCTAAAGAAGTTGTCCAGTCAAGAAACTCTTCTACATTCAAATTACCTTCATACATCAGGACTTTCATCTTTTCTTTGGTTCCCAACTTCACAACAAACCTCAATAATCGCTCCTTTGCTTCTTTTTATCCTACAACTTCTTCTGCTTCTACATATTCACTTTCAGCTTCACTGGCGTCACCAATTTCGAGTGCTCTTTTTTGTGTTGTCTCCATGGCGTCCAACCTTCCATGAAGTTGTCTCATTTCCTCTACCATGGCTGCATTGAATACAAGTCTCTCCCTGTGTCTTCCCGACGACATGATTCAAAATATTCTTTTTATCATAGAGCTTATTTCCCGGTTTGATACCACTTGATGGTATATGACAAAATATTTTTTGTGCTCTGATACCACTTGATGCAAAACCCCACCACTCCCAGGGGCTCATGCAACCTTCCAGTATAAGGATCATTCACACAAGGGAGATCAATTAGTTTTTGGGTCCTCGCTGAACCCTCAAAATTCTCTACCACATGCCTTTTCCTTTTTCCCTGCGCACAAATTTGTGTTTGTAAGGGTCTTATCACTTCAACGGAGAAATCCACTTGACCTTGGGCCAAAACTGTAGGATAAACTCTTTAACCAGCAGGAAATCCTGCACTTCAGAGCTTCAGGCTTCGAGAGTTCTAACAACAACACACTACAATTCCCCTAAAAGAAGAATTCGTGAATGGTCGAACAAAGGAGGGGATCAACAACGCATGCTACATGCCATGATATATGGTTCACAGAAATTTCAGGACTCTGAGCTTCAGATCTTTTCATAAATTTCACCGAAATGCGAACACGCGAAGGGTTTTGATCAATGGTCCATGCATCCTCGCCAATGGATAGTCGATATGGAATCTGACCTTCGAGGATTTTTGACCCAGAAAAAATTACACCCCATATCTTTTGGAGTGCCGACACTACACCTGACACTAGCGGTCAGGATCTACTCCAGGATTCAGATATTTCTTGGTTTTTGCACACTCTTGCAACAACACTTCAAATTCTTCGGAGTGACGAAGTTTGAAGGACTTAGTAGGTTAACGAACGTTCTCCTTTCTCAGATCTGACGACTATGAGATATCTGAATCCTCCTTGAGTGGATCTCGTCCACTCAACCTTGAAATGAACGAGATTATTCCTCCAAGAAATTTTACTCGCTATTTTTCCTAAGATTTGTAAACTCAAAGGACTTAGAATCTGGTGCACACCTTGCGCTATTTATCCTAATCTTGGAATTATTTAACTTCAAAGGGTCTCAGCCCTTTGTCCCTCTAGATTACTTCTTATTCCCTCTTGGAACCCATGTTCTTCCTCCTGATCTTGTCCAACACTTTAGATGAAATTTTGTCTCCATGCACTCCTTGCACTTGCCTTCTCCTTGATATTGGGACTTATAAAAGTATCCTGTGCACTCCTCCTTGCTCTTTCTCTCCTTGATACTTTTCAACACTTCTCTAAGTGTTGGCCCTATGCACACCTTGTACTAGTATATCCTTCGAGATTTTATACTCAAATGAGTATATGTGCACTCCTTGCACTCACTCTACTAAATTCACACTATCTCTCCTGAACTACTGAGTCTGAAAATGACTCTGCCTTCTCACTCCTTGCGTGGGCACTGTGCACTCCTTGCACTAATATTTCAGAAGAGAAACAATTGAAACTTACAAAACATCAAAGGTTCATTTGTTCAACCATGAAATACACACGCAGTCATATAAACGTAGAAAAATAGATAACATAATATTACCCAAATAACTCAGAGATAAGCAAACTTAGAAATGTGAAGAAAATCTCCTCTATTATATTCCTTCAAAAAAACATTTACAAGAGTTCCAAAAACTCTCATTGAAATAACAACTCTCTACAACTCTCTTCAACAACAATCACAATAACCTCAACAACCTCTTTTGGGCATAGATTACATGTATTAATTCATGAGGGGGATTCTTGAGCCTTCCCTCCAGACTATCTTAGTGCTTTCATATCACAATTAATTGTCCTGCCACTAAGGCTTATTACAATAAATGAGATATTACAATCTAGATATGATTCGATGTTCAAAATCTGTACAATCCTACATGTAATTAAAGCAATTACAATCTCCCAGAGTTCATACAATGGCTCAAGCTTCGATATCTTATGAGATCTTTAATTACAATACTTTCAAAATGTTAAAGTGACACACTCTCCTTGGAATTCAAACCTGTTAAGGGCGCCGCGCCTGGTGCTGAGTCATATTCTATTGCACCTCATTGAATATTGATGGCGATGTTTCTGCATCAACATTGGAAGATACTGCTTCCATAATGGGAAGTATTATATATATATCCACTCTCTTATGACATGCATCTCCTTACTAAATTACATATTCGTGCTACATTTGAGCACTTTTATTCCCAATCACTCCTTGATTGGACAATGTATTCATGACATATATTTTCTCATGCATTTTTCCAAGGATTTGAATCATCCTCGGTTGTCATAGGTTCACACCTTCTCTGAAGGTTCTTCTTCCCGAATCATACCCTACTTGGGTATCAATGAAATACAACAACCACTCAAATTACATGCATGCCGTCAAAACATAGGTTATTTGAGAAGGGATTATTACCCAAATATGTTTTACCTCTTATGTCACATGGGAATGAAATATTTATACATGTTCTGGCTTCCAACACCTTCTCTGATATTATCTCTTCAGTGGTGCTTCCTGGGGACTTCTAAAATCCTTTTCAGAGTTTTAATTTTTTATCAATAGCCTCCTTGCATTCAATTCTTTCCGAGGTTGTTCACTATTGGATGTTGTCCCTTACCTAACCATTCCAATCTTTTCTACATCTAACATACATCACCACCTTCATATTTTACATCAGTTGTCATGTAAAATCAAATACATGTACGATAACATTTATTTCAGTAAAACATTTTCATATATTCCTTAGCATATCTATATGCACTCCATCACATTGTCCCCAATGTTTTCATGAGTGAAACCCCAATCAAATTTCAGTTGCAACTCTCAAAATTCTCATGCCAAAATATCTACATTCATCATCATATCAATTTCTCATCCCAGAGAAACATAATAGACAACACGAAAGGAGTTAATGGATTCTACCATCAAGAAAATTTCAGCCTAACTGAATTAATTTCAAGGCCTCACCTTCACACACTATATCTTATCCAAGTTCATTCATTTAAACACATTCAATATTGTATGTTTCAGTTATTATCTCTTCTTATTTTTTACAGTAGTCATTTTTTAAGCATATGACTCTATCTTATTATTCAGAGTTTCATAATGAGAGAGGTATTAATCACTTTGCCCTTCTTTGCTTTTACAAGTTATCCCTCCTGGGATCTGCTTGTTCTATCTATTGAGCAGTCTCATTCATGTTCACCTTGACCTTCTTGGATAATTCAATATGCTACATCATCAACTTTCTTGTTCACAATGAATCATGAACTAGTGCATTTCACACATTTCCCAACCAGAGATCATATTGGTCCTCATTTGTCTTCATTTCTTGGTACTGATGCATGATATTTTAGAACGTGAACCATGGTTCTTATATAGATAGGTTTTTCATCCCACTATCCAATTCTCAATAGTCATTAAGGTTTTGTCTCTGTTCTCCTGACAGATTTATTTACACAGTTCCCCCAAATGAACCTCTTCAACATGCAACTCTCTTGTTGCATATACAAACGATCTTACATGAACTCAATTCTTGAGTTAGCCTCAACTTTGTCATATTATATTCTTACTTAATATTCCATGGGGAATTTTCATCATGCATATTTATTGTTCATTTAGATTGTGCACTCACACATGCACGTTTATTCTGTCAATTTGCATTCATTGTAATTTAATGACATGCCTTAGCATGCGGTGTGGGTACCGACCATAGGAACACTTTACTGTTTCATTTTCTTATCTATTGGATATTAATTGGTTCATGAAATTTGTTCACAACCATTCCTATGCAATCTTTATAAACATAATCATGTTGCCTTTTATAATAGCAAAAGAGCATCCCTGCTCATTTACCTTTTCATCAATGTATACTATCTTTTCCTGAGGAAAAGGGGAACACATCCCCCTCAAGCTATTATTTCATCAAGACAAATAAGACCCTTCCATCATGGGGTTAACCATGCATCCATGGTATTATTTAGATCTGACAAGTACAAAGCTTGCCTCACATTTCACTTATTCCTACATTCATATTATACCTTTAAGCATGTATATGTACCTTTACATATAGGTAGGTTGATGCATACTCCCATTTTCCCCTTGGGGATGCTCGACCTACCGATATAGGATCCTTCTAATAAAGGAGTCAAATCAACTCTTTGTCCTTTATTAGACCCAAATAAATTTACACAGATCCCCTTTCTCTTCTGGTACAGGTCCTATGATACCCGTGACCTCTTCCTGCACGCTTATGAAATGTCGAGTTTCAGGCATTAGATATTTTTTCATTATCCCCTTCCTCCATATGGCCCTGGGATATGAACTCACGTAAACATGTGATTGTAGGCGTGACCTAGAGTTGTATGAGACCAACCTTCTTTTCTCTCCGCAATTCACTATAAAGTGCCACATATCCCTTTGGCGATACCGTGGTTTCAATTGTGGCCCGCTCTAATAATTTTAAAGTCCGAGCATGTTCTGGCCTTGCAATCTAGCTCGACCATCGATCTTATGAAATTAGCGGTGCTTTGTGATCAATGCCTGAGATCTATTCCCTTTTCTTCCTTCTCCTTGGAGCACGCTATCCCATATCTCCACGATCTGTCAACACGTGTCCCTTTCAATCAACGATCATGATTGATTTTGTCTTTTGGCCTTCGAGAGTTTCAACTCTCAACTCCTACTTCCTCCGCATGACAATATTCCGAATTGGAAGATCTATTGATACCTGTCCTCAACCAATGGATGAATCAGATGAACTTTGGCTCTCCTCCTTCGATATTTATAGTTCAACACCTTCTCTTTCTTTCAGAGTGATTTCTCCTAAATGGATGATCATATGCCACGTGTCCTCCTAAATCAACGGGTTTGCCTCCACTTTGGGACTTTGGCCCTTTCAACCAGATCAAAGGTCCTTCGGCCCCCTCCTCTATCAATGATCGAGATCTCCTTTAGGGTTTCAACGTTTTCCCCCTCCGCTTTCTTCCAGAGTTCTAGATCTGGTGTCACATGTCCACCTTCAAATCGATGGCTCTCATCTGCTTCGGGGCTTTGACCTTCGAAAATATCAAACCTCAACTTCTCCATGCTCTTCTTTTACCATAGTGTTTTACCCGGAGTCCATGATCTAACGAAGCGTGTCCTCTCATAGATGGATGACTCCCAGCTGCTTTGACTATTTTGGGTTCAACGATTTCAAACTCCACTCCTTCTCTTTCTCCCAGAGTGTTTTTGTTAAGGTCCTAACCCACACATAGGTAGATCAATGTATTTAGATGTAATAAAGGTCAATATTAATAAGGCCATTCAATAAAATAGAATAAGGTGGATGTAAGAAGACCTAACAGAATCTTCTTCTTCTAGAAGGATATTCCTCTAGATGCTTCTCTTAATAGACATATTTAGTATAAATAAGGGTCGAGGGTATGAAAACCCTAGCTTGGAGATTATTGTAACAGAGCACTGCTCGACTGGAGGTTGCCCCCTTGAAGAGGCATGTGAACATTGCTTTCTGAATCAAAGTGCTATTTTAGTTGTTGTTCTCATATTATTTCTGTGTTATTGTGGATGATTATGCTGGTTATATTACTGTTATTCTGCCATTCCTAGCATTTTATTCCTGTTCTGCATATTTATTAGATCTGGTATCTTGCAAGTGGTATCAGAGCACTTTCCTTGGCAGAAATTGTGGGTATTTTTTTTTCAGGGTAGAGACGTATTCCAGCGTCTTTAAGCCACATAGATATTTCGTTACGCGCATAAACCTGCGGTTGAGGGATTCATACACTTAGGAAATACAAGTGGTTCTTAAGTGCGCATCTATTGGCCACCCTTGTAACCCCTATTGGTACCCCTTCGAGTGGTAGCGCATCAGACAACACCTGTGTACGGATCGACCTAGATTTCCTGAAGCCCTCTTTAGATAAACCTATCGGCCACTGGACTGCTATAGTGTCACCGAGAACAACACTCGGGAAGATACTCTCTAGTACCTGGGTAGTCGGGTAGTACAACTAATGGTATGGTCTATCCTCCTTAGTTAGTGCCCTGAGATATTGGGCCGAGTACTA
>ML799781.1:0-16237 GCA_009831015.1 Picea engelmannii
ACTGTTGACAACTTCTAGCCATATCAACTTTATGTTTTTTAGTAAATAGATTAGGTTGTTAGTATTTTAATATCAAGTAAAATCAGGGAGGTTGCATCCCCCATATTTTTGGAACAGATTTGATGTTATCAACAGGAAACATTTTGTTCCTGAAACCTATATAAGCATGCTATTTTGTAAACATGAGACCATCGCTTCCTGGGGAAAAAACTATGGATTTCTCATTTACAGACTTGAATGGAATATAATATTAGTCACAACTTTAGCTTCTCCATATTGTGTTTTTATTCAAGTCATGATTATTTCAATTTGTAATTAGATTATGATTGCTTTCACTGTCGTGGTTCACTACAAATTGGTATGATAAAAATTTATATATTATCCATGTTTTATGTTCCAGATTTAACACACAGCAATCATTTTGTTCAAACATTGAATTAAGAGATTTATCTTTATCCTTTATTGAACGTTTAAACACAAATTCTCACAGTAGGATTTATCTTAATGTGGCTACTTGTGAAATTATGAGATTGTTGTGATTATATCTCTTATATGTTCTATCATTCGGATCCAATCATTACTGCTTCACATTTATGAGAAGCAATTGTAGGATTTGTTGTGGGTTTACCTCATCAGACAAGGAGATTGGATGCTATACATTGAACAAATATTGGATGCGATAACAGGTCAATTTGTTAGTTTGATTTCATTAGTTTAATGAATACAGAAATTTCCTGCAGTTAAAACATCTTCCACTATCTGTTATTTCTATTTTCAATTAGACAGTTTGATATTCCATTTCTAGAATATAAACAGATTAAATAATAGTTTTACTATTGTTTAAAAAACTCAATTTATATTTGATTTTCACGGATTTAGATTAAAATTCGTATTGTGTACATATTATATATATCTTAGAAATAGAATCAACTGTATATATTGTACATATAATAAGTAGATTTATTTAACAAATATTAGTCAGTTAAACTGTAAATATATATTAGATCTATATATAGTTTTCAGCGATTGTTATTCATCAAGTTTTTTTTTTTTGCGTTTTCTTTAGTTTTTTTTTTCGCTTTCTTTAGGACTTAGATCGGCCAACGGAGCCGCTAAACCCGTCGGAGTGGATTAATCCAAATGTCTTGGGTTATTTAGACAACCCTGGACCAGATTCACTCCTCCAGTTGACGAGCGGTCAATTTCGCCTGTCAACAAGACCCTGTCTGCTAGCGGGAAAAACCCCCCTATGGCTACACCAGTGTTTAAAATGTAGGAAGATCAATAACTGTTTAAATATATCCTACTTCTCTAACTACCCCAAACATACCCCAGACTCATAAAATAAAAGAAAAATGAGAAGGATCGGGTAACTGTACATCTACTCCGCGTCTGGTGATGATGCTCTCGTGCTTGAAAGCTTCGTTGAATGCACGCCTCCTCCCAAGGCTGGCCTGCATTCAAATACAGACAAACAGAAAGCTACAAGCATGCAATTTGTTGGCATAGGGGTAGACCCAGGGTTCAACGCTTCAAAAATTCACCAAAAAAACCCTAACTACCAGCCCTTTTGGAAACACCTGCGAAGTAGATGAAGTCTCACCTGAGGTAGAGGCAGGGGTGGTTACAGGACTCAAGTTTATGCAACCTTAGCTGGGACTTAGATATGTGATTACACCACTCTAACAAAGCACTTAAAATTTAACATTCATCAGTATTTAACCCTTATCCACATCACAGATTCAAACCCTAATTACAGAGCAACGTAGTATTCAACAAGATCTAACACATATAAGAACTTAACACATGGAACAAGATCATATCTAGCATTTATTCACATCAATCAAGCACTAAGATATCATACTAGACTCATATAAACATTCATTACTGCACTTAATCTTAAATTATATACACAAGACAATAACCATAATGCACAAAGCAACCATAACATAGGATATACATGGTTCACCCTAGTGTGGGGCTCTGTCCACCAACTCTTCTCTTCTTTTTTATTTTCTATCAATCTCCTTACATGCACAGAGCCCAAAAATCCCACTCTGCATAGGATAGGAGATATGTGCACCTCACCTGATCCTCCTTCCCTGAGTTAGGTCACAACACAAAGCCTTCTTACATAGTCTCCACACAGGGCTCTTACAATCACTTGCACTTAGCTCTGCAAGTCTTGACATATAGCATGCACAAAGCCTCTAGCTCCGCACTAAGACGATTCTACTAGGTCTCTACTATCACAACCCTTTATTACATCGCCTGGTTATCTATTTATACATTACAAAATGGGCCTAAACATGGGTAAACCCATGGGTCGATATCCCATACCCGTTACATAAACCCTAATCCCAAAGATTCTCTAAAAAGGGGCCGAGATCCCGTGATCACCGCTTCAACTTGCGCTTCACCTTTGACCAGCCTGTCGAAGTCCAAAAATGGGTCAAACATGACCAAGGATATTCAAAACTTGTTCAAGGGTCAATAGGCCCCCAATGCTCACCTGTGACTCATCTCAAGTCACTTTGGTCTGGGTAACTCTGCCTCAAAGGCCTCGATCTTGGATCGATCTACTTCAACCTGTTGTTGCACCAAGGCCTCATTCTTAATGAAATCTTGAATAAATGCCTCGTTCACAGGTCCCTCTAAGTGTTTTTCTACTGAAGTGACTACTTGTTCCAACTTTGCTCCTCGGCCTTCAATCTCCTAAAAAAGTAGGGAAGCTGCATCCTGGACTGGATGGAGCTTTTGAGTCACTTACATGACTTGGATTTGTATGGAATGGACCTGTTACTGAGTCGTGCACTGTTATTTTGATCTTTTCATTCACTTGACCAATGACAAGGGATTTAACTATGCTTGTATTGTTGTTGATTGCTTCTTTGTTTCCTAGAGCTGCGACTCCAGTGTCTTTAGTTCAGGTTCCTCGGTAAGGTGCTCATAAGTCTACGCATTGCGACTACTTAGTTGTTTATATTCCACACCTAATTCTTTGATCCTTTCAACTGTGCTCCGGGAAGTTGCTTGTCTCTGGTCTTGCACTTCCTGCGGAGTGCTTGGCACTATTTGTAGCTCGAATTATGTTATTCTCTGTTGAATCTATTGAATTGCTTCAGCAAGTTTCGCCACTTAATTCTCCACTGGGTCTTCCTCCATTTTATCTAAGCCCGTCATAGAGTGAAGTGCTCTGCGGACTGCTTCTTTAAATCCAACTTGCTCCATGAGTAGTTGTTCTTTCTCCTGCTAGATATGTGATCTATCCTCTTCGATCTTGATTTGGAGGTCATCCTTCTCTTGTTTCACAACTCGACGTTTCTCTATGATTTCCTCTTGTGCTTGATTCAGGGCCACTATGGATTTTTTGTTTTCTTCCTGCATGCGATGAAGGTGAGCTTTGGTCGCATCAAATATTCTGTGGATTTGGGCAAGCTCATATCCCAACTCTGGTTCTTCTGGTGGCGGGTGCGTAGTGGACACTGCTTGGATGGAGTGAGGGGCTTATTGTACTCCTCTGAGCTCTTATTCAATCCTTTCATACATGGTTTCTTGTTTGGATTTAGTTCTCTACAAAATATCTTCTGAGGCATCTGATACAGTTGCAATAATGAATTCTAAGTCATCGAACATGAGCACAGTCTACAGCTTAGGCTTACTCTCTTTGGAATTTTTCCACAATGTAGGTTTCGTTGGGGAAACATTTATTTTCTTGGATGTCTCTACCTCTTCAAGGGGGTTCCTAGGCGGTGTTACTTCGCCATGCTTCTTCTTGTCTTCGTATCTTTCTTTCTCTTCTTTGTCCACTTCATCGTCTCCTCCTCTGCTAGGTGAATCTAATGCAGTATCTTCTGATTTGTTGTGTATTTTCTGTACATCTTCTTTATTTTTCTTCCTGCTACTGCTAGGCGCATCATACTCTTCGTGAGTAACCACCATAATTCCAATGAGTTTGGGGTCGGAAATTTTTGCCTGGTTGACTGGTATAAGGAACTCTATGGGCCATTCCTTAGTGATTTCTTCCATGTCTTCCTCTGTGAGTTTGTAGTAGGACTGAAGCTCTTCTTTACTTTCTTTGGCGCATGCAGTAATATAAATAAAATGCCTATCTGTGCGGAACTTCATAAGGGGCCTGAACCTGTCGAGGGTGTTCGATGTCGTACGAGGGAAAGACTCAATATCCATCTTCATTTGTAGGTAGTAGGTATGGAATACCACGTTCGACTACCATTGTTTCCCCATATTGCTCGAATACCAGAGCATGGTGAAATTTGCAGCTAATGGATCAAACGGTTCAATGTCAGGAAAGGTCGCACCTTCCGACATCTCCCAAGTAGTGAATGTGATGAGGATCAACAGGAAGCTAAAATGGAACTCATATCCCTGACCCTGATCTTTGTGACAATCTAGCTCTAACTGATTGACTAGGTAACTAGCCCAATTCATCTATAGTCATTCCACACATTTCCCTGCCAGGTCAACAACAAACCCTGTGACCTATGTGGGTCTGTTCTTTCAGACTAGCTTACCATCAATCAACTGGAAAGAAAGGTGCACTGCGCCATTCTGAATGGAGGCTACCTTGTAGCCTCACATCCCTTTCTCTACATCTCTGTAGGTGTCTTTGATATTTTGTGTGAGGTAACGATCTGCATATTTCCCTAGATAAAATTCTTGTGGGTCTGGTCCCTACATGCTCAATCTGGTGATCCTATGGATCAATGTCAGATCGATGGTGAAGCATTTGTCTAAACATAGATACCCACCATGGAAGCATGAAATCAGGAGCTTAATGCATGTGTTAACGTCTTAGTGCCTTCCAAAATGTGGTATTTTCATCATGTTCAAGACAATGGACCTCACGATGTCCATAGTCCATAGCTGGGGGATTATCTTCAACTTCTTCCCCTTCATCTTGGTCAAATATTTGTGAATTCCATAGCTCTTACATTCTCCTAAGTTATAGTCACTGATATTCAAGGTTGGAATCCTCTCCAATTGCAATCTAACTACTTGTATTCCCCTCAGGAGGTACGCAGTGATGACTGTGTATTCAAAGTCTCTCAGTACACTGTCACGACTCACCACACCAGCCAGGGGTGGGATGTAGTCGGGTAGGATGGATGGGATTAGATTTTCATTCGCCAAGTCATCACAATGCTTGGTTCTTTTCTCGGTCGTAGCTCAGGATGGTCTAGATCCATGAGCAGTCGATGGGGAGTCTTGCACTCCTCGTGTCGATGAGGCTTGGATGCTTGTGGAGATCACCTTCTCAACCTTGAGGTCTATTAGAATCTTTTCGAATATTTTTTCTGCTGCACTAATTTCGTCCGACATGCACACTCGAGATATGATATCTCAGGTCGGTGAAAATTACTCAATGTAACAAAATGGAATGCGAGGTCTCAATGATAACTACATGAAATCAAAAGTTTCTCTGTGGGCTCGGATAATCACAATTGGAAAAAGTGTTCTCGGTGCAACACTTGATGGGATAAATAGATATTTTCATAATGATTTCTTTCAACAGGTCGTAAATCCTCATTCAATGCAATTCCATCCGTTATGGTGTGGTCCCAACGATCCAAAACTTTCGATCCATAACTTCTTTCCTAACCGTTCGAGAGTGTTGATTGAATGGTAATATTGCCTCCAACGATCATATTGCTCCATCATGGCAAAGTTCCAATCTATTCTGTACTGATATTATGGAGAAGTTAGAGTTCTAGAAACCTTCCTTTTGCGAAGTTCTTTCTGGAGCCTCTCGTAATTTTTCTAACTTTTCTCTCTTCTTTCTGAGATTTATGGCCTTCTTTCCTGTGATATGAATCACTGGTTTCCTCTTTCAATTATCATTCTTATCTCCTCTTGGAATGATAACTTCACACTATGGAGGGTATTTCATAGGATTCAAGGGTAATGCTTCTTCTCTTTCTAAGGTAGGTTCTCTACTCTCTTGTACATATAAGTGTCTCTAGTCTTCCTGTGTCCTTTCAACTTCAAAATCCATATCTTTGGTCCTTAGTAGCTTTGATGGGTTCCTTTTTTTCTTCCAAAAAGTGCGCTATTCTCCTAGCCATGAAATATCTTAGTTCTTTCTTTTTATGTTCTAGATCCTCCTCTTCTTCTTTCCTTCATATCTGATCTTTCTCAATCCAGGTTTTTCCTAGAAAGATAGAAAATGGGGTGTTGTTCTCAACAAACTTAATGATCTCAAATTCTTCTTCTGTCAAAGTGCCCTAAGCACTCATAGATGTCTGGGTAAGTCTTCCACATAGGGTTATCAAATTTCCTCTAAATAATCATATTCCTCCTAATGAATGAACCATAGCAGGCTCCCAAATTTTCCCAAGTTCTTTCTGTCATGATATTCACCTGTGTTTCCTCATCCAGGACACAATCTATGTCGAAGTCTCCTATTCTTGTTTCTATGTACTCTTTCTCTTTTAAGACCTCTGATAAGTTGATATTTATGTGATCATTCAAGGTTTCTTTCATATGTAGTAACACAATCTTTGTTTCTTTCTGGGATTCTATCATATCCTTAGTTTCTTGGCATGTCTCATAGTTTTCTTGCTTCATATTCATCTTTTCAACTTTAGAAATCATTCTAGGACAATTCAAAACTTCATGGTCCATAGATTTACAACAAATACAACTAGGTATTATACCAGGACATTCCTTAGCAAGATGTCTCGGTCTTCTGCAACTGTAACAAAGGGTTAATCCTCTCTTTCTCTTAAATGATCCCCAACCTTTCCTGTACTGCGCACTGGGATCACAGTAACTAACCTGCAAAAAATTCTTTCTAAGATCCTGCATCCATTTGTTAGTCCAAACATTCTTTCTATGCATAGGAATAACATACCTTTCATTATTTATATTAGATCTATTCATATCAAATCTTCTTTCTTCTAAATGTGTCGTAGTTTTCAGGCCAGGACAAAATTTATCAAACATACCTAGATTCATTCTTTCGGAACAAAAAATTTCACTTATCTTACCTTTCTCAGAGCACAAAGCTTCAAGATATTACCTCTTTTCTTCGGATCAAACTTATATTCTTAGCATAGAGATTCGCAAGTCAAGTAGAATACTGCACACTAAAGTAGAATATCTACGCACATAGCTTTCTTTTCTTCAGTTCCCAGCAATCACAGTTTCAGGTCCCGACAACAGAACCATTTTTTGGCACAGGGGCAGACCCAGGGTTCAATGCTTCAATAACACACCAAAAAAACCCTAAATACCCTTTAGGAAACACCTGCAAATAAGATGAAGTCTCACCCGAGGTAGAGGCAGGGGTGGTTACAGGACTGAAGTGTCTGCAACCTTAGCTGGGACATAGATCTATGATTACACCACTCTAAAAAATCACTTAGCAGTTAATGTTCATCAATATTTAACCCTTATCCACATCGCATATTCAAACCCTAATTATAGAGAAACACATTATTCAACAATATCTAACACATTTAAGCACTTAGCACATGGAACAATATCAGATATAGAATTTATTCACATCACGCAAGCACTAAGTTATCATACTAGACTCATGTATACATTCATTACTGCACTTAAGATTAAATTATATACACAAGACAATACCAAAATACACAAAGAAACCATAACACAGGATATACATGGTTCACCCTAGTGTGGGGCTACGTCCATCAACTCTTCTTTTCTTTTTTATCTTTTATCAATCTCCTTACATGCACAGAGCCCAAAAAACCCACTTCGCATAGGATAGGAGATCTGTGCACCTCACCAGATCCTCCTTTATCGAGTTAGGTCAGAGCACAAAGCTTTCTTACACAGTCTGCACACAGGCCTCTTACAATCACTTACACTTAGCTCTACAAGTCTTAACATATAGCATGCAAAAAGCCTCTAGCTCTACACTAAGTTGATTCTACTAGGTCTCTACTATCACGATCCCAGACATTACGAAATATGTGATATCAAATGTACTATCACAAGCCTATAATCTCAACGCATTAGCAAAACACAATGAAACCGCCTTCAATGTATTTTTAATGAGCCTAGAGAAGGTAATCTTGGTAGTTTTTTCACATTTAGAGAGTCTGAAAAAATGTAAAAGAAGACTCTAGTGGGGTACCTTTTTCGAAAATAGTCTATTCGGTTCGAAAAAGGGGTAAACTAGCACCGAAAAGACGTCTATTCAAAACCGTTTTAACAAGTGTGACAAAGACAAGATCACTCGCCAATATTTTCAATTTTGAGGAGTCTGAAAAGAGCTTAACTATGGATTCACATCCTTTTTATGGATTTAGTCTCCTTAGCTTGAAAAAGTATAAAATTTACAGAGGAGAACTCTCCCGACGAGACAAATCTCCCGAGGTGTACCTTTTTCCTCCATAATCTACAGGCCGGATAAAGGGGTAAACTCATGCCAGTATATGTTCTTCTTGACCAATTTAATGAGTGTAAAAGAACAAGGTAACTCGACGATCCTTTCAATTTTAGGGAGTCTGAAAAGAGCTTAAGTATGGACTCCATGGGGGTTCCTTTTTCATAAATAATCTCCAAGGCCCAAAAAAGGTGATAACCAAAACCAAGGAGAATATTTCTTTTTCATAAATTTAGTCCCTCAAGCTCGAAAAAGGGTTAAAATTATACCTAAGAATACTCTTCTAGCAAACCGAAGTTCTTAGAGTATACCTTTGTTTGTAAAATTGACCATCCAAACCAAAAAAGGGGTAAATTACCATTAGACAGATGTGCCTTCAAGTTTTATCTTGGCGAGCGTGAAGGGAAACAGGATCGCTTGACATTATTTTCATGTTTAGAGAGTCTGAAAAGGGCTTAAAGAAGACTCCAGGAGGTTACTTTTCTCAATTAATCCGATAAGATTGAAAAACATAAATGTAGTCTTGTCGGTTGTTACTTTTGTATTTTAAAGCGAGCTTGAAACACAACAAAGCATGCTTATTTTGGGAGTCCCAAGGGTGAGGCCAAGAGTGATGGTGCATCAAAAGAATGAGGCTCAAACTTGTAATCATTACAGGACTAACAAGGACTCCTGAGCCTAAAGTCATTATAGACATCATGGATGCCAAAATGCAACAAGGATCTATCTAGGGAATCCATGTAAAGGTAGGATCTACCATCAAATCATGACACTTCTAATGTAGCAATGATGGTTCCGTGTCTCACTTCGGTGGGATCGATCCTATGGAAAAGAGGAAAAGACAATGAGATGCAGAAAGTGGAGGTGGAATCCTAACTTATATGCAAAAAGTTGGAAAAAATGACTTTTACCAAAGGACCTTTAAAAGTGACCCATCTCCCAAAAAGGTTACCAAACCAAAAGGAAAAGTGCATCGTAACATCCAATAAGAAACTCAAGAACCAAATTGAATGATTTCTAAGCCAGAAAAAATGACAAAAGGGTTAAAAAAAGTGGAAAAAAGGGACAAACAAGTCTATAAATAGAAGCTGACAACTCATTTTCACCATTACAATTTCAAAACTAACCAAAAGGTAAAAAAGACCCATTTTCTAAAAGAGTTGATTCTGGGAGCTTCAGAGGACGAAACAAACTTCTGCTCAGACCAATTAAGTATAAACTCATCCCTCTTTCATTTCCATTCTTCATTTGTGCATTGTTTTTGGTTTTTGGGGGGGCACACCCTCCTAAAAATGGGCAGCCCTACATGTACGCGAGTTGTCCAAGGACATCCCGCATATATTCACGGGCAGAAAATAGTTTTCCTGCATACATACATGATTGTGTCTAAAACAACCTGCATACACCCTCAAAAGCATGGGAAAAATAAAGATGCAAGAGTTTACTCCCCTTTGAACTGTCATGGAACAAGATGTATGTCCACTGAAGGGAGAGGGAGCATGAGGAAATCGATATCTTGGTCGATGAGGACCCTGATTCCATTGTCGCATTGAAACAATGTGGGCTATGGAAGTTCTACCAGTTTCCATTTATGAGGGCATAACCCAGGCTACTGAATTTCCTAGTGGATTACTAGAACCCAGATGCATAGGAGTTTATGACTGAGGGGAATTCATTGAATCTGACGACTGAGGATATCTATTTCTTGAATGACCTCTCAAGGAGAGGGGAACCATTCAACCTGCGTACATTTCCCCCTGGGTCCTTGTTTGCACCCAATTCGTCACTAGGTGAGAAAATTAAGAGTGCTTACATGCCCAGTTGGGCTCTGCTAGGCATGACAGCTGTGAAGGGAAAGGGTTAGAGAAAGAAACAATAAAACAATAAGCAAAAACAAATTAAAACTAATCAAAACTATGAGCATATGAAAAAATGAAAAACAAATATAAATGGACCAATATCACCAATGTATATGCTGATCTAATTGATGAAATCCAAAGACACAAAGAAGAAAGGGGACTTGGGTCCCTTCTTTCTCCAATGGAAGGCTCATGAGGCCCTCACTGATTGCTCTCCTTACAATGAAAAGATGAAAATGTGGTTGAAATAACTCCAAGCTTATCCACTCAAGTGAGAGGTGGAAAGCCCTATGAAATGCTATTGATTATGTTTATTGCCAAAGAATGAGTCCTTAGCAATCTTAGCAGCATAACAATACATAGAATTCCTTGAGAAAATGGTGGTCATTCATGGCTTTTTATAGCCAAGCATTGGGTTATTATGCAACCTCTTTTGAATGTGAAAAGGGGCTCTTTAGGGCACAATTAGGTCTTTGACCAGCCCACCATGAGGATTGAGCTCGGATTTGGTGTCAAATCGACTTGGGAGCTGATCCATTAGTGGTTGGGAGGCCGACCAATTTCAAGAAATGCGCCGTTTAGCAGGCGCGCGGGTTTTTCGCCAAACAGTCGCGCCTTTTGCACATATGCGCGCTTTATAAGTTTTTGTTACACGCATACGCGCGCGCACCCTGATGATGTAAAGCGCCTTTCAAATTTTTGGTCATTTGTATAGTTTTTGACCCTTTTGCAATGCTATGGAATTAATCCTGTGCCATGAATGACTCCAGTCCTGTTTTGACGATGCGGAGTTCTTGTCTCCATGTGCGGACGAAATTTCAGTGATAACAGATGCCCCCTGATGGATGAGGTTAGGAGCAAAACGTATAGCCGAAATCCATCAATGTTTCTTTTACTGAGAATGGTGTTGTAAGGGAGAGCAAGAGTGGGACCATGTAGAGCCATCCTTTGGAGAAGAAAGGAACCGGTAGAACCTGACCTTCCTGAAGGTGCGTATCAATATACAAGTGTGTACAAACGAGGTGGGCATGCCCCATGCTCGTGTGATGTAACTCAGAAGAAAAAATGTCTGAAGTGTTGATGTAGACAACTGCAGCGCCCTCAGGGGCGGAATGAGAAAGGAAGAAGACAATTCTGCAAAGGAACATGCTCTGAACCAGCGGTAATGGTCGCGGAAGTAAACAGCGACGGTGATGTGGGCATTAGTGGCCCTACCCAGTGCAGAGGTCTTCGAAAACTAATAATGAAAACTGCAATAGTCGCAAAGTAAGACCCACCGCAACATGAGAAAGTGTTGGCGTCGAATGTTTATGGGGGTTAACGATATCAGGGAGCAATGGTGTTTCCCCCTGTGCCGTCCGAGATCTCTCATTGAATGGGAAATGAGAATCAAGATACTATCTCCCTTTTGGAAAAGTGTACTGATGTCGACAAAAGGGGGATGCGACTCCCAGAAGCAAAGGGCTTCACGAAATCTACTGTGGTGAGGAAGTGGCAGAGGTACATGGGCGAAGTCAAGAAGTAGGAAGACTCAAGACTGCCCTTGGCTGGAGAATGGATGAGACAAATAGTGGCCGCAACCATGTGACAAGGTCGAGTGTCAGGGGGACGCCAAGACCGAGGGTAAGTTGTGCCAGAGGCGGGACAAGGTGAACAAATTCAGAGGGTAAAGGTAAGTAACCTGGGTAGTACTCTGAAGATAGAGACGATGCCGGCAGGGAAAATGAGAAGTAATGCTCCAACCAAGGGTGACATGGGTTGCGTGTGGCCAAAAGGAAAGCAGGTCACCAACGGTGACGACAAAAGTAAAGAACTGGAAATAAAGGCGTTTGTACAGTAAATAATACATAATTTTGGGAAAATGTACAAATACAGAAACGGGTGCCCCAGTGTGAAATGAGTGCCCCAGGGAGGGTAGAATTTTCTTGAAAAACTGATGAAGGGTGGGGGCCCCATTGGTGAGTTTCTGTATGCGGTAGGTGAAATGAAGATATGTTCGTAGATGGGCAAACTGATGGTGGATGAAATGGAGGGTTCATGATCCTGCGGATGTGCAAGTAAAAAGAACTGAAGCATAAAGCGATGATCTGGGAGTCCATGTGGGAAAGCTAGCAAAATGAGGAGAAGGAGTATGTGGTTGATCTGCAACATGATGAAAGACTATTGGGACTCCCATCCCTAAAGGGTAATGAAGAACAACATGAGTGTCATAAGTGCAAAAAGGTGCTATGAATGAGACAACTCATGTGGGTAAGAAAGCTACCGGGTACCAGTACCGTAGATGCAAAAATAGAGGTGTGAGTATTGCAGAGCCGAAAATGGGTATCCTAAAGGCCAAAATCAGGGGGTGTGACTGGAAATGTAAATGAAATACTGCGGGAGAGACTACATGCCAGTGCTGAGTATATACCTGAAGGAATGATGTGGAGAGAGTATGATCAAGTACCTGCACAGAGAACCACCAAATACCCAAAGTGAACAATATCTGAAGAAAATAACAAATATGAACATGTATTAGATAAATATGACAATGTGCGTGCGTACCTGGCCATGATATGAAAAAAGGGCGCCCCGAGGGCTCAAGATGAAAAGTGGCCTAGGGACAGCCATGATGTGGGTGGCGAGACGCTGATCCCGTGGCCCAGGGATAGCCATGATGTGGGTGGCGGGATGTTGATCCCGTAGTGCTAGGAGAGGGTGAGGGTTCACTCGTCATAAACCATATATTGAGGTATTGAGGGGTACCCGTAATTGTGGGATGGAGAGTCTCCGTAGGAGAATGAGCGGGAGAGTTGGGAGGGTTACGGTGTAAATCCTCAGACATGTCATCTAAGAACCAAGGAGGCATTGGGAGTGACTCGGGTTCATGAGAGATGATGTGAAGATTCGCTAGGGGCGAAGTAAGGTCAATTATTTCCTCGGCGGGTTGGTGTAGCCGGGCTATTTGATGTTGCTGATATTCGATGATCATCGAGCATTGGTATGTAAAATGAGCCAATGAATCGCAAAGAGAGCAAGGGCATCTCATGCGTTCATTGACGGAAGTGGTGACATAGCGAATGTCAGTGATTGTTGTTGTGGAGGATGTAGCAGGGCGTGGGTTGTTCTGAAAGTCACAGCTTACGATAGCTAATGTCTGCCGGAAACGAGGCAATGCTAGACAATGATGGGTGTAATGACCATACTCAGAACAGATGGCACACGCGAATTTGGTCTTCAACCCTTTACTACTGGAAGGTTGAGTGGTAACAGTAGTAATGGGTGGTGTGGGGGTTGGGTTGGGGGGAATCAAATTCCGTAATTCCGGTAGTGATGGGCAGTTGTTGGTTTGGTGACCCTCTTTGTCACACAAGGCGCAAGGTGGAGGGATGCGCGGCGGAAGTGTAGCTGTGGGCTCCTTCTTCTCTCGCCTGCCCCCGGCTGTAGCAGGGGGGGTAGGGAGTATGGGGGTAGTGGGAGTGATGACAGGAATTGTCATGGGGAGTCCTTCCTGTGGGAAAGGGACCATCTCAGGTGGATGTAAGTACCACACTGGGATTGCTAACACCATATTGGGTAAGGTGAGCGTTGCGGCTACCTGGAAATCTTCTACACCGGGTGGAGGGTAAAAGAAGGGAATTTGAGTGAGGGGTCAGGGAACTGTCTCCCAAAGGGGATTAGGCCCTTGAGGAGGTCTGGATTCGTGGACCGTAGGGGTCGACGAGTGTGCAGGAGGCTCCTGTGAGAGTGGTGTTGTGACTGGTGAGACATCAGGAATGACTGAAGCCTCTTGAGGAGGATGAGCATCCTCCTGAAGAGTTTCCTTAGAGGAAACAACGCATACTTGGCTAGGGGGAAGGAGTGGTGGTGCTCCATGGTACGTCCCTAACAAGGATGGATCTTTGAAAATCCCAGGACCCATCTCGATGAGTGGATATACGTCTTGGTTGGTGTGAATGAGAGGAAGAATGTTATCGAGACTGGCAGATGGGTTTGGCTTGTAATGTGTGACTTGGTCAATGGTTACAATCTTTCCATTGTGTGGGAACATGATTGTCCTAAAGACTGATGATGCCACTGCCTTCATAGCGTACATGTAGCTGCGTCCGAACAAGATGTTGTAATCGAGTGTGACGTCGATAACTTCGATATCAATGAGAATGGTTTTGCCTCCGAGTTCAACGGGGACATTTTGGAGGAGCCCTTCAGGAGATGATGGTCGTCTGTCATAAGCTCGTAATGTGATGGTGGATGGTATTAGTTCCGGAGAACCAAGTTTCTGCCATATTGTTTTGGACATGATGCATGTATATGCCCCTTCATCGATGATACACCGATGGACGGTGATGTTCCGTATTTTTACTGGTACTTGAATAGCAACTGCGGCGGGAAGACGCGGTTCGCAGCTATCTAGGTCAAAGGTTATGAGTCGAGTATCAGCAGGGTCGACTGCCCCCAAGGCAGAAAGTAATGATTTCCGCTGTGTGGGGAAAATCTGGAGGACTTCCAGAACAGACATAGCAGCCGGGGATTATGCTAAGTCATCTACCAAACTGTAGTTATGAGCTGCCCTAGCCTGTGGATTGTGAACATTCCTGCGCAAGGGGATGCGAGGGATGCGTAATGGTGGTTCGACAGAAGGGCGAGGGATCATCAACGGGGGTCCCGCTGGTGTAGGGTTTGTCTCTGGAGAGATAGGAGTAGACTCAGCTGTTGGAGGATACTGACGATTGCGTGTTTGCAAAAGAATTTCTTCCTCACTGGTGAGGAGAATTGTTCGTTCTGCTGGATTGTTGGGGTTGTGATATTGGCCTACCTGAGGTGGGGGATGTTGCGTGTCCTGTTGGGTGTTTATGACACCTTGATGTGGGATAGGATTTTGCAATACCGCTGGAGGGGGTTGTTGCGCATATTGTTGTTGTGCCTGTTGCGGGGCAGGTTGCGTAGGAGAAGGGGGAAGACTCCCAGAGTTTTTCAACCTTTTGAAGTCAGCGATCTGGGGGAAATGGTGAGTGTAATGACCGTACATGCCACAAAGAGAACAAGGGTGGATGGTTTTAACAGTATTCCTCCCTTGGCGTTTTTTGTTATTGCCCCCTTGGGGGTTTTGGTTCCCTTGGTTCTAATTGCCCCCAGTGGGTTGATGTTGTGGGGATTGATTCCCACCTTGACCAGGATTGTTGTTATTCCTGTTCCGTCCTTTCTTCCTGTTATTGTTCGACGGGTGAGTTGGGTTGGCTGTGTTCAACTGTTCAAAATTTTGATTTTGTTGAGCAATAGAGGGTTGAACAAAGTTTACCCCCGCATGAGGATGTGGGGGAGCCATGGGTTGTGGAGGCCCGGGAAAGGGGAAGTATGGATTTTGTGGTGGTACTGACCCATAGGGTACATAGGAAGGCTGCGTGCTTTCACTAGTACTATAAGATGATGTTGAGGGAGTACCACTGCTTGTGGGAACAGGTGGATGTATGGGGGGTGTCGGTGGTGGTCCACTGATGGGTGGAGGTATAGCAACAGGATATGGCTGTTGATAAGTGGGGGGGGGGGGAAATAAGGAGTGCCCCCATATGTCGTCGGGTATTGAGGTGTTCCATACATCGGTGGTGGTTGGGGTTGTGGACCATGGTGTGTGGTGGCACCTATTAGTCCGTCTGCTGAGTGAGACATCCCAAGTTTGTCCTGGCCAAATGGCACAGGTTTAGGAAGATCAGGAAGTACTGTGTACAAGTATCCTGACTGTGCATAAATGAGGTCATATTGTTGAGCCTTGCTGATGGCTTCCTCTTCAGATTGTGGGAAGGTGGAAGCTACATCCTTACCAAGGAGAGAGACAAGTGATCTAAGAAACCAGTCAAGGCATTGTTGTTTTGTGGTTTCTTCTTTACACAAACTACGTCGCCTACGCCACTCATGAATGTGATCAACAATGTGGGTGGCTGAGGTCTGTTTGAAATTAGACAGTAGTTCTAGACCATTGTCATGGCGGATGGGTAGTTGGAAAAAGGTCAAGAAGGCTTTGGCC
>ML799781.1:23723-53624 GCA_009831015.1 Picea engelmannii
AGGGCTCGTCGGGTTAATGCAGACGCAGAAATACATGGTGGAATGAATGTGGAGGGGACGTCGGCCTGTGGTGCTATTAATGGGGAGGTCCCGGCTGGCTCCCGCGTGTCTCTCCTGCCCTACGTGTCACCCCATCCGGGGCTGTTGTAGATGTATGTTAGGTTCCATCTACAAGGATAGACAAAATTTGCTATCTGTGGGTTTTTTGATTTCAGTGTGGGTTCTTTGTGGCTTAATGCAAGGGGTTGCATGACAGAGTGTTGAAGACTCTATGAGCCAATGAAAAGAGTGCACATATTAGTTTTGTGGAATTCAAGCAAGAACATAATAGGAGGGTGCACCAGAGGAATCATAAATTCAAAATAAAAGCCTCAGAGTTGAAGGTTGGTCGAGCACAAGGAGTGTGTAGGGAATCGAATTGTTTCAAGTTTGTAAGCTCAGGAGGAATAGTACCTTTATGCACAAGGTTCCTATAGAAAGAAGAAGAAGGGTGAGACACTTCAAGGTCCAAGACATAGACAAGCTGAGGAGAGGTAGCATGAAGTTTCATGTAGAGCGCAAGTATGCATAGGGCCAAGGTCAAGTTTTATTGACAAAATATCAAGAGGGAAAGCGGAAGTCGAGACCCAACAGTCAGGATCGCAAGAGGAAAATCGAAGGTCGAGACCTTTGAAATGTTGGAAATCTTCCAAGTCAGGAAGAAATTCAAATCTCAGGAGGAGGAGTGTCGACAACCACTAGGTGAACTATAGAGGAGGAAATTTGGACCATTGAATCTCACATCCAGACACCCGGAAGAGTGCGCAGGAGGAAACATATCTCAATCGTAGGATCTGGGAGTGTGTGGGCCAACAACCATTGGATCCAGGGAATGTGCACAAGGTTTAATCCCATTGGAGTTTCACAGGAGAGTGGATATCGTGAAATGTGAAGTCCTGAAACCATCAGGATTGTCCATCGTCAGAGGACAAGTGGAAATAGATCAACATTTCATTGAATCGCAACTCGAAGAAGTGAAAGTGAAAAATTATAAGAACTCGCAAAATCTGAGTTCGCCACTTAATCTGAGACATTGGATCGAGAAAGGATCTGGGCTGTAAGATCTGAAGTATCATGATTTCGAACCTCGGGAGAACAGAGGTGAATCACATCAGGAGTTCCTGATACATGAAATCACGACGCGCTCGGAGGTTTGGCCCTAGGTCATAGAGAGGGGTCATATGGAAAGAGGGTAAGGGTGGGGCTAGCAAGTGCTAGGCCCCTGTCGGGATTTCAGAGGTTGGGAGAGTCGGGGTGACTCACAAACAAAGACCTGACATGATAAATCACGACGTGCCTTTGTTTAGGCTCGTGGTCACAACCTGTGGTCACATGAGAGAATCTTGCGCCTGATACTTGTTCGCACAGGCCGAGTTGTACAAGGACCTGTGGATTTGTTTGTGGGATTCCAGTAGGGAATCAAAGAGCTGCTTCATCTTAGATAATTAGTGCAATCCTTGACTGGGAGGTCAGCGGACCATGTCGAGGTAGGGGGTTTGCGTCAGGTGCCACAGACTTGGGTCCAACTTTTTTGACGTTTGGCAAACACCGTCATTCACTACAGCAGGGCCAATAGGCCCCAAGATTAGATAGGATGGACTCATTATGTTCCAAGGGAACATTTTGTATATTTTTTAGGGCATAAGCCCTGTGACATATATTGGATTATTATTTTTGAGGCGTTTGCGCCAACGCATGTACTCTGACACTTTTTTGAGATATATATATACATTTACATCTTTTATGTATTATGGATCACATTTTTTACAAATGTATGTACATGTGTATGTGTGTGCAACATGCCAATCTAATACTTGATTAGCTACAATATCTATGATTTGATTTAATCTCCTAGGAACATGGATATACATAATATAATAAAAGCAATGTTCTAAGAGACATACCCTAAGTAAACGTCGGTGTAAAGTAGGATCATAAACACGATAAAATCCATTTAACTGGGACACAACCAGCTGAGCATCTAAGTAAACCCAAAGGTGAAAAATTCCATGTGACAAAGCATCATGAAGCAATTCTATCTCTGTGTTGTACTCAATGACATTGTTTGTGGCTTCGTCTAGATAGATACCTCCAGAAGATAGCAACTGGCCTTGAGTGGTGAAAATCACCCAAGCTGTGAAAGCAAGCCTCCAAGTGTGTCGTCTAATGCCGTTCACGAACCCAAAGAACACCTATGATTCACTTGACATCTGCCACAGTGAAAAATATGAAATAAATAACGACATGTCCATAAAAAAAACAGACAAAAAAAAATGTATAAGAACTATACATATGTACAAGAAGCCACCCAGGCAACCAAAATACAAGTAATACTTCTTGAGGTAGATCCCATTTCTAGGATCCTCCAAAGCATTTCCCTCAAATTCAACTAGATGATAAGTGCCCTTCTTTAAGACCTCTTTCACAATGAAAGGTTTGAACCACATGGCTTTGAACTTGCCTACCCCCAGGTGATCCTTATCTTGGTCGTAGACCAGGACAAGGTCACATTCGGAGAAAATCCGAGGACGAACGAACCAATCATATTGACACTTGACTCATTGCTTGTGAGCCTCGTTGGCCAAGGCTACATCACGATGTTTCTCATCGAGCTGCTCAAGATATAATAGGCATTCCTCAAGCGGTGAAGTGTCTAGAAATAACTCTATTGCCAAATTTAAATATGGGATCTGGAACTCAATAATAAAGACTGCTTCCAGCTCATAAACGAGTTGAAAAGGTGAGAAATCAGTGGAAGTCCTTACAAATGTTTGGTAGGCCCATAACACCGAGTACAACATCAAATGCCAATTTGACTTAAAAAAATTGATCGTTCACTGCAGAATAGTCTTGAGGGACTTATTAACAACTTCTACCTTACCATTCTCTTATGGGTATTAGGGTGATGAATTCTCTTGCCTCAAACCAAGATTTGATGTTAACTCAGACATCATTTTGTTCTGGAAGTGACTGCCATGGTCAGTGACAATCTCCTTTGGGATGCCAAACCTTGCTACTATCTGGTTAAAAATGAAGAGAGCTATTGTTTTTGCATCATTGTTAAACGTTGGCATAGCCTTGACCCACTTTGTGAAGTAGTCTACCACTACGATGATATAAATATGCCCCATGGCTAAAGTTGGGTGGCATGTGGTAAAATCAATCCTCCACTTGGGGAAAGGACCAACAATGATGATGGGAAACATGGGAGTTGTTAACTCTTTGTAATTTGCCCAAGGCTGCAGAGGCAATCACAGAGGTAACCTTAGACCACTTGGAGTCTTGGATCTAGCCCTCCAAGACTCAGAGAGGGCTCTCTCTTTTCGATTTAAACTTGGTTTGTATGGGATGGATATTAGGATAGCTATGAAAGTAATGAAAGTATGGGGTTGGGGTTTTGGTTTTTAAATAGTTGTTTTGGGACAGCAAGGAGGGCCATTGGGCAAATGGGGTCTGCGCTTAAATATGTGATTCACTCTCAGATCTAGACAAAGCTCTTACACAGGGAAAGGTAGTGGAAATGTTTGATTGAATCAAGCTTTAATGGTGTGAAATGAGGGAAAATAGGGGAGGAAAAATCCAAGCAAATGAGCAGTTAAGAATTCATAAATTGAGCTTTAGCAGAAAACATAAAGATTACCAAAGGGTCAGATGCAGAGTATTTCATCAATAAATTCTGCTATTACTATCATTTGATAATAAGAAATTGAAAACAAGCGAAATGATAACAGAAAAACACTTAACAGAGAAGGGAAACGCCACCAACACCTCCGCACAAGAATCCTGTAAACAACATGCCCATTACTGATAAATCATTTGAAGATTACAGAAAAAGTTTTCTGGAATGGAAAAGACCCCAGTCCAGCAAAGAAAATTACACCCTCCACTGGTCGAACCCCCCTTTCATCTTTTACATGTCCCTAAATAAGAAAAAATGTCTCAACCTTCAAAAGATCCCAGCTTTAACTCTGCTTTCTAAAAATAGAAAACAGTTACAATACTGCATGACACCTGTAAATGACCTCCTAAAACAAACAAAACAGTAAATTAAAGGAAAAACTGAATTTGGAAACTGTTGCTTGGTCGTCTCAAATTTGCTGGAAGGTTGTTTATGCCTTTCCCTCGAATCTTGGAAATAATGGCCACTTGTCCCTTTGACTGCTGGTCCTCTACCTGGGAAAAAGAGATACTCTGCCACCTCCCTCTAACTGCTGCCTTGGATTCTGGAGATGATCTTTTTCTTGTTGGATTTTCTCCTGTAAATGCTCAACTGTAATTCGAATGCCATGCTGGAAAGTGCCACTTGTTCTCTAATGCTGTTCCAAAATATTGAACAGATTCGCCACCTTGTCTCTTTGACCAATATAATTGTAGCAAGTTGTGCAAGCTCGTTCCATTTCATGAATAATGCCTGGAAAAATGAAGAAGGCATTGCATCTGCATCCCAAAATAGATCCTCGCTCTTCCCATTTAGATATGTATTTCCAGTTAGTTGCACAGTGCCTTCTTGGTTTTCAGTTTGTTGTCCCCAAATTTTTGAGACAGAGAGTGGCATTAGTTCATCAGCAAGGGCTGATGCATTTCCCAAAAAGACAAGCTATTGAGCCTCTGTTCCTGCTGAATTGTCTGGTAAACTTCACTGCGCCAATGATTGATTATTCATTCTTCCAATATTAGGAAAAGTTCATCCTCGAAAAGTAGCAATCTGTCTTCTTCAAAGACAATATCTTAAGTGAGACATATCATTCTTTCGTCTTCATTCTGAGCATATCCAGTTTCTGCACTATGGTTTTGATGCCCTCGTTTTTCCTCATTGGTTCTCTTTTCTCCTAATGTCATATCCTTACGATATTGTTCTTTTAAGGAAATATCTACTGCTTCAACTCCAGATCCTATAGATTTTGCATCACATTGCCAGAATGTACCAGAAGGGTCTGTATAGTATAAACAAGGCCAATTCTCATCATGCCGTGCAATTAGAAGAGATACTCCAAACGGTCGTGACATAGAATCTTCATCACCTTCTTCAAATCGAAGTGCAAGATCACACAAAGCTTGCATTGTGGACTCAGTGCTCATAGGTTCGTCATAGGAGAACCTATGGTTCTGAGTTTCAACGCGTGCATGTTCCACAAGTGTCCGAGCATCAGCTATCAATCCACTCATAGCACTACCAATATGTTCGTCAATCTCCATAATTTTTTCTACGTTGCTTGGCTCCAGTAAAGGTGATGTGATATGCTTCTCCACTACTAGTATGATTCCCCGCTTTGTTTTTAACCCCACTGCAGTGGGATCAAGCTTGATTACTTCCATGGAATATTTGACCTTGAAGAGCCGCCCTTCCAGAGAAAAGGTGTTGACTCCTCTGTCATACTCGCTCTACTCTACAAACTTTGGCTTTCACCTCACACACATTCTTTGCAAGCTCCACTGTATGGATGTTACCAACATCATTTCCGAACACAGATGGAAAAAACCTCTTGATGGTTCTGACTTCCTTAATAGCTTTGATAATATTGACCTGGCTCTCGAATGTTGTAGTGGCCGATGCTTAGCTCTGATATATGGTCGTTTTTTTTGAATCTGTGGCCTTGCATCCCTGTGACCAGATCCCCCTACCAACGGATTTTCTCCAATCTACATGTGTCAAAGTATTCGAAGTATTATTCCACCATGGCACTGATACTATTTGATTAATGCATGCCAGGCATGAAAGGCTTAAGCTCCGTGGTGTGATATGGCTTGCAGTTCGAGGAGGCAAGACTGCTTCCAACACCTTGCATTGTTCAGGAGTTAAAGAATCTGGAAATTCCACAGAGAAATGAATATACAAATTACCCTTCATGAAAGGTTGTTGGTAAGAAGGCATTCCTTCATCACTAATCGCCTTGAACTGACCTGGCTTAACAAATTCACCAGGGCTAGATTTAATAAGCAGTTGTTTCCCATCTAGATGGGTCAATATAAACTGGAACTCACACAGTGCCTCTGTCAATAATAAAGTATGCTCAACGAAGAGATCATCTCCCTTTCTCTTGAATTTGGGATGATCCTTTTGTTGAACCACAAATACAATGTCACCAGTAACTGTGTTGGGCGCTTCATCTGCTTCCCCTTGGAAAGTAATATTTTGACCATTTTGCATTCCCTTCTCAACTGTAACCTCAAGTTATGTTTTGTCAACATATTGTTTCTGTTGGTGAAAACTCTGTGGCTCCTCACAGTAGATGAAACATCCCGCTTCTCTGAATTAACCACTTCACATTATCATTGCAAGAATTACTTGTGCGACTTCTCACTATTCGATACTCCTTTGAAATAAAAAATCTCTGCCCAAACCCTATCATCAATACATATCTCCAATGCATTCGTAACCAGAACCGTCTTTTGCATGGAAGTTAACAGAACTGATGTAGAATCCTCCAATGAGAGAATAAACCTTGTTAGGATTCCGAATGTCAAAAGAAGGGTGCTACAACAAGTGTTCTACATTCTTGATATTGCCCAGGATATCAGCGACATGCAGCACAAAATTAGGAGGTGGAGTCTTGACAGGTGTGAAATCATTCCGGCGTCTGCGCATGGGGTTTGAACTTTGCTCCATTTCTGGCGTATACCCGATGATATAAGACAACGGATAGCCACTTGGAAGTTTGGTGCTTGTGTGCTGCACGATGTTGCGTGCTCACCCCTGACATGTGTTGTGTTGTTGTGTGACAGGTTGCATGGAGCTGGAGCGTTGTATGTTGTGCTAACCCATGACAGGTGTTGTGTTGTTGTGTGACAGGTTGTGTGGAGCTGGAGTCTCACGTTTGGGCATTGGCTTGCAGGTTTGTTGCTAACCGTGGCTTGGCATGCTGGTGCTCCATGCGAATTTGATCTCGGGATTTTGACTATCATGTAGCTTGATGCTCTGTTTATATGACTTGGGGAAGAAAACCAACAGCTGTGTAAAATCCCTGGTCATGATATCCACTACAAATGGTGCATCAACATAAGAACCTGCGCACATTGCCTGTCAACAGCCTGCTCAAAACTTCTATATCCAACTGCGCTTTCTCTTGGCTGGGGACTTGCTACGTTTATTTTTCCCTGTGGCAATAATCCCACATGCACGTGGTAAACTGAACTTTTGGCGTTTATATGAGCCAACAGTCACATGGTCTTTCGATGAAGTGAGCCTGAGGTTGTGCTTTGGAGTTTGGCGTTGGCGCTAGCGCTGGCGCTGGCTTGTGTGTTTTTTGTTGGGTTTATGAAATGGTGCTTATCCTCGGTGTTGAGTATTCGGAGGTTGGCCCTAGGCCAATATGATTTTTTGGAAAAATATTTGTCAAAATATTTATATTTTGATAAACAAGACAAAAACTCTGCATAAAGGCCGAGGGGCCAATTTTGGCTCAAAAGACCAAATTTTGGCTAATAAACCAACTTTGTATTTACCCATAAGAATTAAAATTTTCCATTCAAACCAATTCACAATTTTTTGCTAAAAATGCACCGGAATTTTAACACGCTTCGAAGTTCGCGTGCAGTTTCTTGGTTTATGCTTGGTCAGAATCGAGCGCTTTCTACTGCCTTCACTATGTGTCATGAGCAAAAGCATAATGCCTGAAATAGATAGACATAGTCAGAATACTGATTCCCCTATTATATAGGGTTCTAACATAGGCTCCACCTGGGGAAGATAGCTCCAAAGGAGATGTCTAGAATCCATAGAACTCTGAATTTCACAGACCAGCTGATCATTGGGCTGCCCCCAAACTGTAAGCTGAAAATAAAACTATGAAGAGATGAAAAAGAAAAGATGCTCATCCTGTTGAGATTATTGGCACATTCCTACCTACCCTACTTTGCTAACAGTTACTGCTTCAATCAGGTAATGAAAAAGTGCCAATGAAGCCAACCCAGCAGTTGATCCCATGATTGGGTTTCCTCATCGTGCTTGATGAAAATCGAAACTGAAATATGTACTGGAAACTGGTGACATATTTGGTCGTTATAGAGAATACATGTTTGAAAACTCAAGCTAACATGAACCTCCATGTAATCTGCTATAGGATCAATTAAAGCATGACGCATGATATTCGTTCCTAGATCTTCTATGACTAGTTGATCAATTGCATCTTCAAAATTAAACCCTGCATCTGCAACTTTAGCCTTATATTGGAAAATATAAACATCATCAATCTGCCAATCAATAGGTAGTACAATTTCCTCTTGCTTTGGAGAAGGAAGATTTTCCAAGAATTCTTTGAGATCTTGGAAATTATACGACTGAATTTGAGAATCCAAAAGTTCAATATCATTTTCGAACTTTTCAACAACTAGCTCAAGAAAAAAAAAATTACTTTTAGGAGAAAATTTGCTCGAGTCCAAAATACGAGACACAAATGTTAAAAAGTCTTCGTCAATGTGAAATTCTGCTAGCTTATTCTTGAATTCTTTTAAATCTTTAGGAGATAGAGGATTTACCACATACCCTGTCATCTTGAAGCATCATCAAGGCTTTGAAATCTGGATTCTTCGGCAGTGAAGTCACTTGTGAAATTTGAAGCTCGGGATATTGAACAATGGAGTCGCTAGGTGAATGGTACATCCTTCCTATGTTTGGCTTCTGTTCACCATCAGAAGTCAAATCGGAGCTTGATATATCTTCTGGATAACTCGAAAGCTCGTTCCCCAGTGGAGTCGCCAAAATGTTAACGCTCTGTAATTTGCCCAAGGCTGCGGAGGCAATCACAGAGGTAACCTCAGACCACTTGGAGTCTTGGATCTAGCCCTCCAAGACTCAGAGAGGGCTCTCTCTTTTCGATTTAAACTTGGTTTGTATGGGATGGATATTAGGCTAGCTATGAAATTAATGAAAGTATGGGGTTGGGGTTTTGGTTTTTAAATAGTTGTTTTGGGACAGCAAGGAGGGCCATTGGGCAAGTGGGGTCTGCGCTTAAATATGTGATTCACTCTCAGATCTAGACAAAGCTCTTACACAGGGCAAGGTAGTGGAAATGTTGGATTGAATCAAGATTTAATGGTGTGAAATGAGGGAAAATAGGGGAGGAAAAAGCCAAGCAAATGAGCAGTTAAGAATTCATAAACTGAGCTTTAGCAGAAAACATAAATATTACCAAAGGGTCAGATGCAAACTATTTCATCAATAAATTCTGATCTATTACTATCATTTGATAATAAGAAATTGAAAACAAGTGAAATGATAACAGGAAAACACTTAACAGAGAAGGGAAACGCCACCAACACCTCCGCACAAGAATCCTGTAAACATCATGCCCATTACCGATAAATCATTTGAAGATTACAGAAAAAGTTTTGTGGAATGGCAAAGACCCCAGTCCAACAAAGAAAATTACACCCTCCACCGGTCGAACCCCCCTTTCATCTTTTACATGTCCCTAAATAAAAAAAAATGTCTCAACCTTCAAAAGATCCCAGCTTTAACTCTTCTTTCTAAAAATAGAAAACAGTTACAATACTGCATGACACCTGTAAATGACCTCCTAAAACAAACAAAACAGTAAATTAAAGGAATAACTTAATTTGGAAACTGTTTCTTGGTCGTCTCAAATTTGCTGGAAGGTTGTTTATGCCTTTACCTCAAATATTGGAAATAATGGCCACTTGTCCCTTTGACTGCTGGTCCTCTGCCTGGGAAAAAGAAATACTCTGCCACCTCCCTCTAACTGCTGCCTCAGATTCTGGAGATGATATTTTTCTTGTTGGCTTTGCTCCTGTAAATGCTCAACTGTAATTCGAATGCCATGCTGGAAAGTGCCACTTGTGCTCTAATGCTGTTCCAAAATATTGAACAGATTCACCACCTTGTCTCTTTGACCAATACAATTGCAACAAGTTGTGCAAGATTGTTGCATTTCATGAATAATTCCTGGAAAAATGAAGAGGGCATTGCATCTGCATCCCAAAATAGATCCTCGCTCTTCCCATTTAGATATGTATTTCCAGTTAGTTGCACAGTGCCTTCTTGGTTTTCAGTTTGTTGTCCCCAAATTTTGAGACAGAGAGTCGCATTAGTTCATCAGCAAGGGCTGATGCATTTCCCAAAAAGGAAAGCTATTGAGCCTCCGTTCCTGCTGAATTGTCTTGTAAACTTCATTGCGCCAATGACTGATTATTCATTCTTCCAATCTTAGGAAAATTTCATCCTCGGAAAGTAGCAATCTGTCTTCTTCAAAGACAATATCTTAAGTGATTCATCTCATTCTTTCATCTTCATTTTGAGCATATCCAGTTTCTGCACTATGGTTTTGATGCCCTCGTTTGTCCTCGTTGGTTCTCTCTTCTCCTAATGTCATATCCTTACGATATTGTTCTTTTAAGGAAATATCTGCTGCTTCAACTCCAGATACTATAGATTTTGCATCACATTGCCAGAATGTACCAGAAGGGTCTGTATAGTATAAACAAGGCCCATTCTCATCATGCCCTGCAATTAGAAGAGATACTCCAAACGGTCGTGACATAGAATCTTCATCACCTTCTTCATATCGAAGTGCAAGATCACACAAAGCTTGCGTTGTGGACTCAGTGCTCATAGGCTTGCCATAGCAGAACCTATGGTTCTGAGTTTCAATGCGTTCATGTTCCAAAAGTGTCCGAGCATTAGCTATCAATCCACTCATAGCACAACCAATATGTTCGTCAATCTCCATAATTTTTTCTACGCTGCTTGGCTCCAGTAAAGGTGATGTGATACGCTTCTCCACTTCCAGTATGATTCCCTGCTTTTCTTTTAACCCCACTACAGTGGGATCAAGATTGATTTCTTCCATGGCGTATTCGACCTGGAAGAGCTACCATTCCGAAGAAAAGGTGTTGACTCCTCTGTCATACTCGCTCTGCTCTACGGACTTTGTCTTTCACCTCACACACATTCTTTGCAGGCTCCATTGTATGGACGTTACCAACATCATTTCCAAACATAGATGGAAAAAACCTCTTGATGGTTCTGACTTCCTTAATAGATTTGATAATATTGACCTAGCTCTCGGATGTTGTAGTGGCCGATGCTTAGCTCTGATATATGGTCGTTTTTTTTGAATCTGTGGCCCTGCATCCCTGTGACCAGATCCCCCTGCCAACGGATTTTCTCTAATTTGCAGGTGTCAAAGTATTCGAAGTATTCTTCCACCATGGCACTGGTACTATTTGATTAATGCATGTCGGGCATGAAAGGCTTGAGCTCCGTGGTGTAAGATGGCTTGCATTTCGAGGAGGCAAGACTGCTTCCAGCACCTTGCATTGTTCAGGAGTTAAAGAATCTAGAAATTCCACAGAGAAATGAATATACAGATTACCCTTCATGAAAGGCCGCTGGTAAGAAGGCATTCCTTCATCATTAATCACCTTGAACTGACCTGGATTAACAACTTCACCAGGGCTAGATTTAATAAGCAGTTGCCGCCCATCTAGATGGGTCAATATAAACTGGAACCCACACAGTGCCTCTGTCAATAATAAAGTATGCTCAACGAAGAGATCATCTCCCTTTCTCTTGAATTTGGGATGATCCTTTTGTTGAACCAAAAATACAATGTCACCAATAACTGTGTCAGGCACTTCATCTACTTCCCCTTGGAAAGTAATCTTTTGACCATTTTGCATTCCCTTCTCAACTGTAACCTCAAGTTCTGTTTCGTCAACATATTGTTTCTGTTGGTGAAAACTCTATGGCTCCTCACAGTAGATGAAACATCCCGCTTCTCTGAATTAACCACTTCACATTATCATTGAAAGAATTACTTGTGCAACTGCTCACTATTCGATACTCCTTTGAAATAAAAAATCTCTGCCCAAACCCTATCATCAATACATATCTCCAATGCATTCGTAACTAGAACCGTCTTTTGCATGGAAGTTCACCGAACTGCTGCAGAATCCTCCAATGAGAGAATAAACCTTGTTAGGATTCTGAATGTCAAAAGAAGGGTGCTGCAACAAGTGTTGTACATTCTTGATATTGCCCAGGATATCAGCGACAGGCAGCACAAAATTAGGAGGTGGAGTCTTGATAGGTGTGAAATCATTCCGGCGTCTGCACATGGGGTTTGAACTTTGCTCCATTTCTGGCGTATACCCGATGATATAAGAAAACAGATAGCCACTTGGAAGTTTGGTGCTTGTGTGTTGCACGATGTTGCGTGCTCACCCATGACATGTGTTGTGTTGTTGTGTGACAGGTTGCATGGAGCTGGAGCATTGTATGTTGTGCTAACCCATGACAGGTGGTGTGTTGTTGTGTGACAGGTTGCATGGAGCTGAAGTCTCACGTTTGGGCGTTGGCTTGCAGGTTTGTTGCTAACTGTGGCTTGGCGTGCTGGTGCTCCATGCGAATTTGATCTCGGGATTTTGACTATCATGTAGCTTGACACTCTGTTTATATGACTTGGGGAAGAAAACCAACAGCTGTGTAAAATCCCTAGTCATGATATCCACTATAGATGGCGCATCAACATAAGAACCTACGCACATTGCCTGTCAACACCCTGCTCAAAACTTATATATCCAACTGCGCTTTCTCTTGGCTGGGGACTTGCTGCGTTTATTTTTCCCTGTGGAAATAATCCCACATGCACATGGTAAACTGAACTTTTGGCGTTTATATGAGCCAACAGTCACATGGTCTTTCGATGAAGTGAGCCCGAGGTTGTGCTTTAGAGTTTGGCGTTGGCGTTGGCGCTGGCGCTGGCTTGTGTGTTTGTTGTTGGGTTTATGAAATGGTGCTTATCCTCGGTGTTGAGTATTCAGAGGTTGGCCCTAGGCCAATATGATTTTTTGGGAAAATATTTGTCAAAATATTTATATTTTGATAAACAAGACAAAAACTCTGCATAAAGGCCGAGAGGCCAATTTTGGCTCAAAAGACCAAATTTTGGCTAATAAACCAACTTTGTATTTACCCACAAGAATTAAGTTTTGCCATTCAAACCAATTCACAATTTTTTGTTAAAAATGCACTGGAATTTTAACATGCTTCGAAGTTCACATGCAGTTTCTTGGTTTACGCTTGGTCAGAATCGAGCGCTTTTTGCTGCCTTCACTATGCGTCATGAGAAATATCATAATGCTTGAAATAGATAGACATAGTCAGAATACTGATTCCCCTATTATATAGGGTTCTAACAGGAGTAGGATGTTCCCTCATCTTCCGAGAGAAGATCTGACACGGGTAGCACTTCTTTACCGACTCAACGCAATCCTTGATTAAGGTAGGCCAAAAGTAACCAACTCGTAGAATATTTTGGGTTGTTTCTAACCCAGAAAAATGACCACCACATGCTCCAGTGTGGTAGTCATTAAGAACGAGTTCCACTTCCTCGTGTATAATGCATCGATGAAGAATGAAATCTACACCTCGATGATACAAAGTGTCATTGAGTATGAGATATCGTGTCTGATGGAGAATTCTTTGACGCTCGTCACGAGAAGTAGAAGCAGGGAAATTCAAATTCTGGAGATAGACTAGTATATCTCCATACCAGGGGTCCGAAGATGTGATCAAAAAAATATCTCCTTTAATAGGCATAACATCACTTGATTCGAACGGAAGTTCTGAAATAAGTTCCACAAAGACCAACAAATTTTTGGATTTTGTGGAAACAAAATCCAAGTCAAATTCGTGGAGGATGAAAATCCATCTATTGATCTTTCCACCAATTACACATCGTGTCAACACATATTGAAATGGATTCAAAACTGCAATGACGATGGTCTTGTGTAGCAGAATATAATGAAGGGACCACTAGATAGCATGCACTGCTACCAACACAATCTTCTCAACATGGAAATAGTTGAGTTCTAACCCAACCAGGACTTGACTCAGGTAATAAATCACATTCTCTTCGAGTAGATCGTCCTCTTGAACCAAGACCATACCGATGGTCGACTCTGCACCATCCAAGTACAATAAGAAATATTTATTATAATTGGGAGGCCGGAGTAAAGGGGAAGACATGAGGGTGTGTTTCAATGCTTCGAAAGAGCACTGAGTGGCTTCATCCCAATAGAAAGGAACTCCCTTTTTAAATAAACGCATGAACCATTTAGTGATATTGGCATTATTTGCGATAAAATGTCGTAGAAAGTTCACTTTCCCCTGTAAGCTCTGAAGCTGGGGGACTGTGCACGGGGGAGGAAATTGAACTATCACCTCAAACTTTAGAGGATCAACCATGATCCATGTTGTCGAAATAATGAAACCTAAAATATGACCTGACATCACATAGAAACTGCACTTGTTAGGATTCAAGTGAATCTGATAGTAGCGACATCTTTCGAAGATTAATCAGAGGTGTGTAGGATGATCAGATCTCTTGTGAGAGCATGATGCTAGATCATCAATATAAGCCTCGACTATATGTCTAAGGCTGTGGAAAGAAAAAGACACGGCCTGCTGAAAAGTGGCTCCAACATTCTTCATGCCAAAAGGCATCTTACGATAAGAAAATGCGCCCCATAGACAAATAAAAGTTGTTTTATGCTGGTCTTCGGGTTTGATCTGAATCTAGTTATATCCCAAAAAACCATCCATGAATGAAAATAACTCATGGATCTGAATCTGGTACCCCCTCTGTGAGTTTTGGGGGGGCTATTCCCCTGGTTGGGGGGGTCTGGGGGAAAGCGGGCCCCCAGTGGGGGTTCAGGGGCGAAGCCCCTGAAGGAAAAATTGCCTTTAAAAGTATATTGTAATTTCATTGTAAATCTAGACCGTTCATTATAAGGTCGCAGATCTAACGGTAGAGATTATGTTAGGGTTTTTTTCCCTAGAAGGCAACCCTCTTTTATGAGGGAAATGTATTGTGGCTATGGTTGATGGTGAATATTGTATTCTGAGATAGGATACCGTGAGAGAGAGAAGAGGAAGTTACAATGGGTTTGTTGTAGGTTGTATCCCTTCATATGATGGATAATAATAAAGTAAGGACCTGGCAATTTCTCTGGTGGACATAGCCTGTGTCTCTATTGTATTGTGTATCTTCTGTGTTTTGTTTCCACATTTTTTTTATTTTATTGCTCCACGGTCCTTTTTTTCTAACAAAAACATCATGGAATTCCTTAAATAAGTATGTATAGATTTGAATCTCCTCCGGGGATCAGTCTGCTCCGACGAAAACATTCTCCACGATGCCAGGAGTTCTAGGAATCGTTTCAATGATACTTTCCATATTACCCTCAGTGTAAACTGCATGTGTAGCCAGAGGATTAACAATACAAGACATATCTTTAGTCATATTTAACACAAATTCACCTGCCTTTATTATTCTTAACTTTGGGAGAAAATAAGATCTATGATGGAGATCATCCCAGGGCCTATTCAGACCAGTCAATGCCTCTATAATCACCTCATCAAAGGGAAAGACCAAGTCTAATGAATATGTAGTGGCGAGGGAACCTTGAGCCCAAATAGGCTCGAGAACTGGATCTAACTCCTGTGCGAGAGTTAGATCAGGGTCGATTGAAGCTTGCTGGAAAATACTGTACGCAACTTCAGCTGTGGACAAGGGCATGGCCATGCTAGGATTCCATGTCCCTTCCATCAAGGCTGATGGGGGAGAAAGAGTATATATATCATGAAATAAGTCATTTGGAATGATGACACTTGAAATATTTCATCCCTATGGTGGTTGGGTGTAGCCGATATAAGATTGACATCACCAGAAGGAGATGAGTAATCAAAAGCACCCATCAACGGTGGACACAAACCAACCCCTACATTGACGACCTCAAGATGAGGGTTATCAATCATTGGGACCATGGATGCCCCCGATGAAGGGTTAGGTTGGGAGAAGGACAATTGGTCAATGGTTACGATTCGTCCCTCGTGTGGAAGCAACAAGACCCAAAAAATTGTGGCAAACATTGCATGCATTGCATAGGTCCAACTCCTTCCTAATAGAAGGTTTTAGTCGAAAGGCACATCAACCACTTCAACTTCGAAGCACATGGTATTCCCTCCTAACAACATGGGGAAAGAAGGGATGATTCCATGTGGTCTAAAAGAACGAATGTTGAAAGCAGTAAGCAAAGTAGGTGACAAATACAAAATGGGTTGGTCGATGGCCTTCCAACATGCTAACAACATCATGCAGGTCGAGGAACCCATATAAACCACCATTCGGAAGATATTCCAGGCTAAATATTTCATGGGGTAAGCCACTACTATCTGAAACACAACGTGATAAGGGAGATGAGGTTTCAAGTCAGTCGTATCAAGAACGATTATTCCCAGATTACAAGTCTCTGTAGATCCCAAGGAAGATAATAGAGCCTTTCTCTATGAAGGGAATCTCTGGAGGACCTCCAAAGCGGACATCGTGTAAGGGATTTGATACAAATCCTCCACCACATAGTAGTTCTGGTCGACCCTCATGTTTGGATTATGAGAATCTTTCTTGAACGCCCCTTTCGGGATGTGTGTCATTGTTTCTCCCATCTTCCTCTCAATCTAGAGAGGAACAAGTGGGTTTGTGGCTTCTTTACCCTTCTCGGTAGATTCTGACATTTCGTAATCGTGTTCCCTAGTCTCTATCTGAGCATCACCTTTCATCGTGTAAACGTTTGCAGTTGAGATATTACTGGAATATGAGGGGGGTCCTTGACTACCTCCATCTACACTAGAAGAGCATTGAGTCATATTTTTCCCATGTGGAAATGGGTTCGTTAGCACAGTAAGATGTTGTTGTGCCAATAACTTATGGGTCTCCACAAGTCGAGGGAACAAGTGAGCTAGATGGTCCTTCGTGCAAAGGTTACACAGATACTTTGACTTTCTCTTCTCTGTGTTTCCCCTACCATCATTGTTGTTAGGTTTCTTATCCCCTTTACCCTTCTTGTTTCATTGTTTTTTCTATCCATCAGGTTGTTGGTTGGTCTTCAGGTTCGTCGAATGCACACTGTGTATGTTCAACATTTGGTAAGGGGGAGAAGCTGAACCAGAGGTCTCATTGGCTGCTTTCTTCTGTATTGACAATTGTTGCAATTGATTTGACAGCTGATCAGTGGAATTTATTTGTGATGAACCAAATATACCATAGACATGTGGTCTAGAATTTTGTCTAGCCTTGTCAAGGATGGACTATGGCACATCTGGAAAAATCTCATAGAGTAAGCTAGACTTAGAGTATATAAGTTTGAGCTGTTGTTCTCTCATTATCACCTCCTCCTCTGAAAACACTCTCGAAGTTGCAACATCCTTGGATAATTGTGGTACCAAACACTTCATGAACCACTCCAGAAGGAAAGTTGGTGGGACCTATACCTTAATCAATATCTTCTGACGCTGCCATTCTTGAATGTGATCCAAGATATGATCGGCCTTAGTCTACTCAAATTTGGCTAGCAATTTGGTGTCGGCATCTTATCTCAAGGGTAGTTGGAAATGGTTTAGGAAAACCATCTCCAAGTCACTAAAGTAAGAATATATTGAGTGGTTGAGCTCAATGTACCATTTTGCAGCACCCCCTATAAGAGTGCGTTGAAAGAGGAACAACTGTATGGAGTCGTCTCATAGCAAGTTTGACAAGAACCATAGGTGGAAATTTGTCACATGATCACCTGGGTCTTCGCCAGGATTGCCTTCGAATTTTGGAATTTCTGAGGGAAACTTAGTCAGCATGGGGGGGAAATGTGAATCATGAAAAATCAGGTTGTTAAGAAACCTTGACAAGTCTGGCAAGTGTAACATTTCCAGAAATGGTAGTTTGGGTTGGGTACTATGTACAGGAAAAAGGGGGCCTCGAGTTTGACTGGCACCAGGTTGCCAGGAAAAGTTGGGTTGTTGGCCAGAATCGGTTTTGGTAGATACCATGGACATGACCAGTGTGCAGAAACTACATTTGTTGGGATATCATCGACTAATTACTATAATTGGATGACAAGGTTTGGGCGGGGATTTCTCCCTACATTGTGTTCCAAATATTCTGGAAGGGGTTTCCCCCATCCGATCTGATGAGCATAGGTATTGATCCTTTCCCGGGGTTCCATTAACCATGGAAGGGGTTGCCCCTGATTGAAATCCCAGACGCATCGAACGAAGAGAATGACATGGATCCCACTGGCATGGTGTAAGAATAAGGTCCTAGAGTGCTTGCTCCAAACAAGTTGTAGTTAGCACTCAGCCCGACGGGTGGATGGAAAGCACCGTCGGTGAGGGGGATAGAGGAGATATATGACCCCCACTGTAAGGGATAATGCTATAGGAAGATTAGGTGCCCCCAATGGACCCTTACAAGGGAGATTTTGAGCTCCCTACCCTAATACCCATGGTCTGTAGGGTGGAGTAAGTAAGGACGAAGTTCGTATCAAAGCCAGGCATCCCATATGAAAATGGAGGGCCCGTCACACTCTGCATAAATGGAGTGGTGGTCATCGTCGTTGAGGGTATCATACCACTACTCGAGATATAGGGGGTCTAGACCACTGACAAAGGTGAGTTAGGAGGCATAATTCCCCCTGTGGTGGCAGTCGTTAAGGGATTTTGAGGACTCTTGGACGAAGTAGCAGCATTTTCTTCCATAGTTTCTTGTAAGACTATCTGATGCTCATAAGGTGTTACCCTTAGATGGACAAATTGTGCCAAAATTGGCACCGACAAGACAGTGATCAAAAGGTTGGCTATCCTGAGAGCTTCTGCTCCAAGGTAAAAAATAGTAGGTTCCTCTAGATTCGAGTAATCTCCTCTCAGAGTAGGCTTGGGCACAATTTCCCGTGGTCCCGTTGCTTTGTATGACCCTTGCTGGTGAAGTATTCCCAGTAACGGTGGAGGTATTGGCTCTAATACAATAGGTGGTAGGCCTTGAATCCTTCATGGCCAATGGATCTCTTGATATTCCACTTTGTGAAAATATCAACAACACAATAATGATTTAACTAACGTTTAAAACCATGCACACACTTGAAAATTTCCTACAAGATAAACCAAGAAAACCACTATCTAGTTGGAAGAATAGTTACGCCAACCAACACTAGAGAAACTTACCGGTGCAAGTGCAACTCGAACACAGAAGCACCCTCTGGGTATAATCTATAAAGTGTGACCCGACGTCTGCCCTAGGTACCATGGTATACCCCTGTAGTCACCTATGTAAGTCCCTAGAATAAATGCAACTAAGTTTCCAGCTCACGAACAATCACCAGGTGGGTACAGTCTGTAATTTTTAAACATGTGAAGTACAACAATGCATATAGATTCTTAAGAAAAACATAAATTAATCAATGACGCATTCACATAGTACACAGAGATTTATACCAAAAACCCTCAACCATGAAAACCTTTCTTATTTCATTATATCAAATTTCACCATTCACCATACAATATAAACAATGTTTTTAGGTATTATGTAGATACCAAAACCCTAATCCCTTAATCCAGGATTAATTTAGAAAACCACTAAAAATAGCAAAATCTGCTAGAAATAGAAAAAATCGCCCAAAAAAAATTTCGGGGCACTGCGCATAACCAGGGGGGCCATAAATGGCCCCCTCTGGGACCCCCCCTAGGAAGCACCCGATGCACACAACACAAGGGGAACCACTACGATGGATTTTCATACGCAATTATTGAATCTGACGCACCCACACACACACACATGTAAAGAATATAACACATACCCAACATTCTCCCACTTGTTTTCTTTGCATCCAGGGGTCCACATGATTATATATAGTCAACAATCCAGGGAAGCAATGCCCATTGTTACTCTACACCAAGAGAAATTTTCTGTGCTCACAGACTTTGTCAATGAATCTGCAACATTCTTCAAAGTGTCAACCTTTTCCAGTAACACCTTCTTTTCCTCAACCATGTCTCTCACAAAGTGATACTGAACATCAATATGCTTTATCTTCGAATGATAAGCTGGGTTCTTTTCCAGGAAGATTGTACTCTGGCTGTCACAATTTAATCTCACTTCTTGTTGTACCAACCCAATACCTGAAAACAGTCTCTATAACCATACTACTTCCTTGCTTGCATGAGTGGATGCCATGTATTCAGCTTCTGTAGTTGAGAGTGCCACTACAACCTGTCTTTTGCTCATCCAAATGATTGCTCCTCCAAATAGGTTAAACACATACCCACTTGTATATATTCTATGGTCCATATCTCCAGCCCAGTCTACATCAACAAACCCATGTATGTCCACCACTTTGTCCAATCGTGGTCTTCCTTGGTAGCACAATCCATAATTGGTAGTGCCATGCAAATACCTGAAGACCCACTTTGTTGTTTTCCAATGCTCCTTCCCTGGTTTTGATAAATACCTGCTCAAAACTCCCATTGCATTTGCAATGTCCAGTCTAGTACAGACCATTGCATACATCAAACTTCCAACTGCACTGGCATACAGAACATGGGACATGTCCTCTTCTTCTTCCTGTGTGTCTTGGGACACTGATCTACAAATAACTTTACACCTATAGGAATATGAACCTTGACCGGTTTACTTCAATTCATATTAAACCTTTGCAATATCATCTCAACATATTTTCTCTTACTCAACCAGAGTTTCCTGTTAGCATGATCTCTTTTAATTTCCATTCCCATAATGAAGTTAGAAGCACCGAGATCCTTCATGTCAAATTTGGAGGATAGCTGTGATTTCACCTCCTTGTTAACATCCATGTTATTTCCTACCAACAACATGTCATCAACATACAACACTACATAAATGAAGTGATTACCAACCTGCTTGGAATATACATAGTGATCAACCCTGCTTCTCACAAATCCCAATCCAAGTATGTATGTATCAAACTTTTGGTACCACATCCTAGGTGATTGCGTCAGACCATATAGTGACTTCTTTAGCTTACAGACTAGCTCTTTCTTTCCCTTCACTACAAAGCCTTTTGGCTGCTTCATGTAGATTTCTTCTTCCATATCCCCATGTAGGAATGTTGTCTTCACATACATTTGTTCCACTTCAAAATTAAAAGCAACAAAAATAGATAAAATAAATCTAATAGAAGTTAACTTAGCAACAAGAGAAAAAATCTCACCGAAGTCAATTCCCTCTACCTGGGAATAACCTTTTGCTACTAGTTGAGCTTTGTATTTGTCCACTTTTCCTTCTGCATTAGACTTCTTCTTAAACAACCATTTTATACCAACATATTTTCTTCCAACTGGAAACTCAACTATATCCCATGCCTCATTCTTATCCAAGACATCCATTTCTTCAACCATGGCCTTCTTCCATAGTTTACTATCCTCTGAATTCATTGCTTCCCTGACAGTTCTGGGATCATCATCAGTAATAGATAAAGAAAAATTGGAACAAAAATCAGGTGGACTATACCTTTCTGTTTTCCTTCTTTCTCTCATTGATCTCCTCAATACTGGTGTATGAGGTTCTTCTTCTTCTGTTGTTGCTTCATCTTCTTCAGATGATTCAGATTTTGCATCATCCAACTCTAGCTCTATTTTCTTAGGTTCTTCTGGCCTTGGTAGGAATTCCTATTTGGAAACATCTTTTACCTCTCTAAAAACAACATCTCGACTGTAAACAGGCTTCTTGGTTTCTGGGTTCCAAAGCTTATAACCTTTCACACCATCTTTATAACCAATAAAGATACACTTTTTCAGCCTTTTTATCTAGCTTAATCCTATTTTAATTTGGAACATGTACATAAGCATCACAACCAAACACTCTAAGATGTTAAGAGAGGGTTTCTTTCTAGTCCATACCTCTTATGGAGTTTTATCATCCAACACTGATGAGGGTGATCGATTGACCAGCTAACATGTTGCATCCACTGCCTCTGCCCAGAATTCCTGTCTTAACTGGGCACCGCTGAGCATGCTCCTTTATTTTTCTATCAGTGTCCTATTCATCCTTTCTGCAACTCCATTCTACTGAGGAGTGTATGGAGTAGTCTTCTGCCTGGCTATACCACACTTATTACAGAATTCTTCGAATTCATTTCTGCAGAATTCTCCACCATTATCTGTTCTCAATACCTTTATTTTCTTCTCTGTCTGATTTTCTACCAGAGCCTTAAATTCTTTAAATTTATCAAATACCTCAGATTTATTTCTAAGAAAATAAATCCATGTGTTCCTTGAGAAATCATCTATGAATGAAACATAATACACAAACTTACCTAGTGATGGAACAAGCACAGGTCCAAACACATCACTGTGTATCAAATCTAAGACCCCCTTTGCTATTGTAGCACCAGATGGGAATATTACTTGATTTTGTTTAACATATATGCAATGTTCACAGAAATCAAAATCCAGAGTGCAATTATCCATACCTTCAACCATACCTTTACCGTGTAGTGTTCGAAGGCCCTTTTCTCCAATATGCCCCAGTCTTTGATGCCACGTCATGGTCTTCTTTTTTGGGACAATATTGATCTTGTCCCCTTCATTTCTCTTCTTAGGGAAAACATAACTATTACACCCATTAGTATGATTTATTCCCAATAACTTGTATAGAGTTCCACACCGAACTCCCCTCATCAACACCATTGCTCCTCGTACCATCTTGCAAGTGTTCTTTCCAAATATAGTATTCACTCCTGCATCATCCAACTTGCTTACCTATATTAGGCTCTTGGCTAGTTTTGGAATGTGCATAACCTCAGGGAGTGTTCTAATCCTTCCATATTTTAGCAGCAACTGAACCCTTCCACGTCCCATGATTTTTGTTGTTGAGTCATCTCCTAGGAATACATCGCCACCATCATATTTTTCATATTCAGAGAACCACTCCCTGTGAGGATTCATTTGGTATGATGCACCTGATTCGATCAACCATACATCATGGTCTGCATGTGTACCTATAGATGCCAGGTAAACATCACCTCCTTCTTCAGTTGAGGTTTTTGCCTCTGTGAAAGAGGTACTATTAGATCCCTTTGGTTTTTCAACCTTATTAGACTTGCAATCTTTATTATAATTCCCTGTTTTACTACAATTACAACATTTCCTCAAAGATTTTCCTAGAGACTTAGATATACCTATATATCTAGATCTCCCCCCCAAAGACTTACCAGGATTCCTGTCTTGGGTACGACCTCTTACAAATAAAGCATTTGTTCTATGACCATCCATGATTTTCCTCATCATCTCTTCAGATAACAAGGATGAAACTACATTCTCATACTTCAATGTAGATTGAGTGGTACTACCTATTGCTACAACCAGATTATCCCAAGAGTCTGGAAAAGAACATAACAAAGTAATACATTTATCTTATTATGCAATCATAATATTAACAGAGACAAGTTCACTTACTAGAGTATTAAAGACATTTAAATGTTCTGTCACAGAATCTCCATCTTCCATCCTAAGATGATACAGCTTCTTTCGAAGAAACAACTTGTTTACCGGGGACTTTGATTGATATAAATTCCCCAACTTATCCCATAGTTCCTTGGTTGTAGATTCTCCTGAGACATTCAACAACACCGAATCTGCCAGGAAGAGTTGAATAGTACTCCTTGCTCTTCTGTCCAACTTCTCCCAATCTTCCTTCGACATACCAGTAGGTGGTGTACTGGTATTTTGTGTACTAGTAGGTTATGTACTAGTAGCATGTGTGCTAGTAGAAGGTGTACCGGTAGGATGTGTACTAGGATCCACAATGATCCATTGTTCTTTGTCTACAAGAAGGTCCTCCATCTTCAGCTTCCATAGCTCAAAGTTTTTACTGTTGAACTTCTCTATATCGATTCTAGAAGATCTTGTCATTCCTCTTTCTATACTCAAATCACCACTGCAAAAGATCCCACTAAACCCAACTTTATCATAGACCCAAGATAAACTTGATTTATGAAGACCGAGCCAAACCCTCAACAACAAAGGCATCCCTCTGAAGCCAAAAATGATCTCTAATATGATATGTAATTTTTAAACCTGTGAAGTAAAACAATGTATATAGATTCTTAATCAAAACATAAATTAATCAATGGCTCATTCACATAGTACACAGAGATTTATACCGGAAACCCTCAACCAGGAAAACCTTTCTTATTTCATTATATAAAATTTCACTATTCACCATACATTATGTACAATGTTTTTAGGTATTCCGTAGATACCAAAAACCTAATCCCTTAATCTGGGATTAATTTATAAAATTGCTAAAAATAGCAAAATCCAGTAAAAATAGCAAAAATCGTGCAAAATAAATTTCGGGGTGCTGTCTTGAACGCTGTGAGTAACTAGGGGGGGCATACCTACCCCCCCCTAGGAAGCACCCGACACACACAACACAAAGAGCACTACTACAAGGGATCATCAAACGCAGTTGTCTAATCTGACGCGCCCACACACAGATGCAAAGAATATAACACATCCCCAACATAGTCGGCAATCGGGTGGACCGCAATGAGTAGTATAACAAGTCTGAAAGCTACCAAGGGTATCAAAATCAAGTGGTATAGAATACAATTGAGGATCTCGAATGGATTCGAGATCCACGAAGATCCATAGGCAAATGCGAGTGATAGTATCCCCACTATGTTTAGTCTGACTTTGGAGGGGTTATCTCCATTGCCTTTCCTTAAGCGACCTCATGTTTATCCCTTGTGTTAGAGGGGGGTCCCGGATTACTTTCACGTCACTGGAATTTTACACTCCCTAGCTATGAATCCAATTTTTTTTTATAAGCGTTGAAGAGTTTCCTCTCCAACCTATTTCAAGGCTCTAACCCGAAACTAGTTGATTGACCCTACAAACATAAAAGTCTAATTAATTTTAAATTTAGCATTCATTTTAAATGGCTTGTTTTAACTCAAAGGATATGGCAGTGAAACTAGTGATGTGTATGAGAGACGAAAAGAGGAGGAAAAAACAAAACTGAAATAAAAATTACTTCTAGTGAAAAATAAAGATTCACAACTAGCTCTTTGTAACCAACTTTTTTCAAGATCTTTAAAAAGAAGACCTAAAATGAAATTTCGTTCGACTACGAGCTGCTTAAGTTCTAAGAAATCAGTAAAGAACTTAAAAAATGAACTCTTTTTCCTATCAAGTAAAATAACCAACTCCAACTACTTTACCAAACTAAGAAATAAAAATATTTTTTTTTTCTTTGAAAATGCTTCAAATAGGAAAAACTTGAAATAAATATTTTTTCTCTTTTCTTTAAAACAAATGAAAGGGGAAAAAGAAAATACAAGACAAGACTGAAACTGACCTTTGGCCCATTGTAGATCGCAAAGAGTCACTAAAGACACCAAATAGGGTGATCAAAAACTCAAAGACTCGCCTAAATCCCTTTCAGAAGTAAACACGGGAAGTCTTTAAAAAAGACAAGCAAATTGACATCTAACCCAAGAAATGACTGTAAAAATGGAGACACTGAACTCTATCAAGAAATCTTGAGAAGTAAAACCTCAATCAGGAAAGAGGTTGGCTTCCTCTTTTTCAAAAACAGTTTCTTGAACCAGGTACACTACTGTTGTTTAAACAACCTGCGTATGTACATGGGTTGTTTACTAGACAAGGAGCGTATGTACGCGAGACGTCCTACTGTAGGGCACGTACACCTCTGTAATTTCTCAAAAAAAAAGTAAAACAGACAGACTGACAGGGTAGGGAGAACTAGTATGGCACCAACAGGTGACCAAAATCCCTTAAAATACTCAGTAGACTCAACAAAAACTTGAAAGGTACCAAAACCAATCAAACACCCAAAAAATCCCCTAAACCCTAGAGGCTTCCCCACTATGGTCACTAGTTTTGCTAGCAGGAAACCCCCCCTATGGCTACACCGAGGTTTACAATGTAAGTAGATCAATAACCGCTTAAAAGTCTCCTACTTCTCTAACTTCCCCAAACATACCCTAGACTCATACAAGAAAATCAAAATGACAAGGATCGGTTAAATGTACCTCTACTCTGCATCCGGTGATGATCCTCTCACGCTTGAAAGCTTCACTGACTGCACGCCTCCTCCCAAGGATGGATTGCATTCAAAGACAGACAAACATAAATCTACAAGAATGCAATTCATGCACAAATTAGGGTTAGACGTTAGAATATTAAAACATAAATCATTAGAAACATTCAACACGCCATGATTTGGGACAGGAAAAGTACTTCTTTTATTGATAATACAATGATCACTTACAACCAAATCTGGCTACTGCTCCATGAACCTGGTCCAGGATCCTCTTCACCAAACTCCAAGTGCACCTTCGTATGGATTCTCCTCTCAACCTTCTTCTTGGGAAGTAAAATGGGTTTCTGATGGAGGAAGGAAGGCAAATTGGGGAATTCTGAGGCAATTCTCACAAAAGGGATGCAATTACTTGGGGCAAGGAGGGGATGTAAAATGGGAAGTGTTTCACTTTTCTTATGTATATATGTGGAATGAGACCCCAACACCTCCTTTTATATGGTAAAAGGATGGTTATTCGGTTGGGTGATGGGCTATAGGCAGTGGATTAGTTGGGAAACTACCCAATAGCCCGTAATCTCAACAAATTCCTTACAAATTTTGCAAGTATACATTGGATGTAGTGGTGCAACATGCATATGTACGCGGGATGTAGTGGTGCAACAAGCGTATGTACACTGACAGTATTGGTGCAGGGCGCGTACATCTTCAAAAAATGGATTTTTTAGAAGAGAAACTCAGTGATGGCTTGGAAAAAAATGCAAGTGAGAGGGCCAAATACCAGGTATGCATGTGTGGATAAATTTAGGGTTATAACACTGTTGAAATGTTACCGGCATGAGTTGGAGAGCCGGGCAGGGCCAATAGGAACACACACAGTACTGCTCATGCGATAGATGCAAGGGAGGAAGCGACACCTGTAGTGGTGGATGTGGATGAAATCCACACATCAGAGTATGAAAAAAATTTGATGACAGTATAAGAGAAGAAAAACCCAACACAGGAGGCTAGACCGATGGAGGAGGACCCCGAAAGAACTGAGTTCGATAATTAGAGGGGGCAAGGGAAACGACAGATCGAGCAGGCCACAAGCTTAGTTCCACAGAGCCGTGAACTAGAGGTAGCACAAGCCACAGTACACGAGGGTGTACCACAGGTGGGGGCCTCATCCCCACAAGACAAATGAAAGGGACAAGCTGAGAGCAGCATGCACGAAAGGTCACAACTGTAGGCAGAAGGGACCTCGATTTTTCCAAAACTCCCGAGCGGAGTGAGAGTTGATGATGACATGGTCACTGCCATCAAATAATCCAACCATGATGTGACCGATGTCACTAAGTTCCCACACTTGGTGTCACATTTCTACCTAGAAAGCAGGGGAGCAGGCTCATTAGAAATTCCACTCATAGAGTCGACGTAGAGGATCCTGGTGCTATATAATATTAGCATCATGAATTTGTTGGATGCCCCACACTTTGGGAGGGGAAAGCCTGTCAATTCCTGCATCAAGAAATTTCTTGCAAGTGTCCATGGCAGAATATTATGGATGGATAGGTCGGTGCCTATCACTATGGACCTCATTGTAGGAATCACAGGGCTACCCATAGATGGAGAAAAGTTAGAGAAGTAATTAGAGGAAAAAGCAAGATCCAAGGCCATCTCATATGAGATCAAGGCTAAGTATGGCATAGAACGAGGCAACAGAGGAATTGAGATTAGTCACATCAATGATCCTGCGACAAGATTTGATACCAGACTCCTCGAGTGCAAACTAATGCGCAAGTGCTGAAAAGAGGAAGTACCGGCTGGTGTGCTCATTGTCATTGCACAGTGTGCAAAGGGGACCTCGATGAGTTGGGACCCATACCTCCTCAATTCATTCTTAGAGGATTACAAAGACACATAGGACTGGGGCTTTCAATTCCACTACTCATGGTTACTCATCCTCATTGGCCTCATTAGTTGGAAAGAACCAGTCTACAATACGTATCTGAAGAGACTAGGAAAGTGTGGTGCAACAAGCTACACATAATTACGCAACAACACATAACTGAAGAGAAAGAATATATTAAATATGGACACATTTGCGAGGTATTTCATAGAGATGAAAGAACTCATTGTAGAAACATGGCACATTACACCAAATACTGTCCAGGAGTTTGGATAGGCTGCCAACTTCAGGGCAACGCACCACAATCTATGGATGCAAGCCAAGCGTGACAAAGCCAAGGAATGGCTACAACTTAACTTCTGGGTCACTCATGAAGAAATCCAAAGAGAGGTCCAGGAGTGGCCTGAAGAATGGAAGGTACATCGGATTCCAACCACGGTACAAAGAACATGACCTCAGATGCAGGACAGACCATCCCCAACACACCAAACAGACACCAACGGGGTAGGAACCATGAAGAGAAATTCCCAAGGCCAAGAGGGGGGAAGAACCCCAGCCAATAAGAAATCATGAACATAGAATAGTCCACCAAGGGGGCCTACAGAGGCTCCACCATGCATAAAAAAACCACCCATACACTCAACGAGAGAAGTGCGAATGGAAGAGATAGATGCAGGGACCTAGGAAATCCCTAAGGTGAAAGAAACATGTGCAGGGACACACAAAATCCATGAGGAGAAAGATAAAGGGACAGGAACCTAGGATATTCCTGAGGCTGGAGAAACAGGGACAACCACTATAGGGGATACCCAGAGACCCCCTAGTCCTGAGCCATCAGCTACCCAGGAGAAGCGTCCAGGGGAGCACACTAGTGGTGGAAAAAAGAATACAAAGGCCCAAAATCCAGAGAGACATATCTCACTAACCTCAGATGATGTGGAGTTAGTGGCAAAAATAGTCGAGGAGAGACTGGCCGAAGTATGGGAGAATGCGGAGAAGCATAGGGCTTCAATCGTCGATTAAGTGCAAGAGGTAAAAACTGCATTGGAGAAGTTAAGGATTGGGGCAGCACAAGCACCAAAAGAAACACCGACGTAGGCTAAGGAAGGAGTGCCAGTGCCCGAGACAGTACAATTTTTAGCATAACCCAATGCCAATTTCATCATCACATCATAGATGATGTTCATTGACAAAGAAAAAACACAAAAACCTCTTAAAGACATCAATACATTGGATGTGGCATTGGCCAAGATTCCCACAAAAACATTGTACAAACTTCAGGTGAGCATCACGCAGGAGATCTAGTCCATAGCAAGAGCAGACACCACGAACTTATAGATAGCCCAGACAAAGAATATCTCATTGAAGGAAGCCCTCAACCTTGATGCGCAGTAGAAAGAGAAAGCGAAGAAGAAAGTGGAGGAGATGGAGCAACAAATCCACATGTTGTTTCTAATAATTCCCGAAAGCACAAGCAATGAGGAAGGGTCATTGGGAGATAAGTTGCGCAGGATAGAGTAGACTATATAGGAGTACAAGGAGAAAATCAAAGAGTTGGAGGAGTGTGTCACACCCACTACTCCTCCAGAAGTCAGAGTGTAGCGGGAACTGGAGGCGACAACAACTACGTAGGGCATCAACTAAAGTATTCATATAGTCACAATGTTGTTAGAGAAGAGAACGCAACTCTGGACTCACCTACTAGAGGATGGGAGCCTCTAGGAGCTACAAGAGAAGAAATCCAAGATCCACGCAACAATGACAGAAGTGAAGTAGCGATAGAAAATAGTGTCACCATCAGATAAGATCAAGACTACCACTTAATTAAAGGATCTGCAGTTGGAAGAGAAAGTGTTGCAAGCGTAGAAGACAACTAGACAGGCTCTATTTGAGCCGCTGCAAGAAAAGGTGGAGCAATTGGTCATGGAGAGTGATGCAATGAAGAAGAGAATTGAGTAGATCAGGGCTGAGGGAGTCGATATTTTACAGTCTCCCATCACGGAGCAGGTGGTCACCAGTATGGCCAACAAGAGCAATCAATCTCGACAATAGTGTCAGTGCATAACAGAGATGTATGATGCATTG
>ML799781.1:56956-78271 GCA_009831015.1 Picea engelmannii
TATAGAAAATTAAACATATGTGAATTAATATATTGTTTGAAACATGTCATATAATATTCCTAAGTATATTATTAATGAAAATTAAATAAAAAATTATTGAATAGTATTTTTTCATTCACTTGATTCATCCCTCTACAATTTTTCCATCAAGATTTTATTCTCTTCTACAATTAGATCATAAATAATGTTATTGAGCTCCCTCATTTTGTGTCTCTGCATGACACACACTAACCAATACATATTATTTAAACTTACATATAGTTCAACCATATTAATTTTGTATAGAATTTACAGAGAACCTGCCTTTTTTATTTTTCCGGATGTGTCATCATTGTGTTGACCATAAATTTTCTTAATTGAACTCTTCTCACTCATAGTTTTATCAATATACAACCTATACCATTCAATACAGAAATTATTAAATATATTTTTTAAATAAATCACATAATTTTCAGTGGAAAAAATCATTATAACCGGTGCACTTTTTATATACAAAGCACAAGTGTGTTTATTACATAAAATGCACCGGTGCATTCCATACAACAAGACACATTGAACAATTTAATTTATTTTTTAAAATATTGTGAATTACAACATTGCGATATATATAGAAGACATCACAATGACTACAGTAAAAAACAAAAAAATAGCAAAAAGATCAAACATTCATAAAATAAACAATAGAAAAATTACACTTCGATGAGAAGAACAATTAAAAAAATTATGTGACAACATTTTCTGTGTTGTTTAGATGAGAACATCGTCGATATTGTTTTTTATGCACCATATATTTTTTTTAAATATCTAAATTGGTGTGTTCCTTATACATAAATGCACCAGTGTGTTTCTGTCGAGAAGGCACACCAAAAAAGCGAAAAATGTTTTTAAAAAAAAATGTTAAATCGTAAACCATTTAAAAAAATAAATAAATAAACGACAGAGGGATGACCGTGTTTGGGATCTGATGCAATAAGTGGTCCCTTTGCATCACATGCAAAACACTTATATATAGAAAAACAAACCCATTAGATCTAAAATACCTAAAACAAAAATCTCTAATTCTGAAGTGATAGAGGGAGTTGAACTCTAGGGTGATTTTGCATTCACTTAAGCAAAAAGGAAAACAAGGTTTTAAGGTAAGTATGATATATACATATTTTTTTATCTCAATGTAGGGTTTTGAGTGAATCACCATACCCTTCAAATCCTAATTTTCTGAATTAATTTTTTGTTCCAAAGTATTCTTCTGCTCCACAGTGCTCCCCTCTATGTCTCTCTTCCAAATCTGTCTCCTGTAAATTTTGGCAAAATAATGAAAATATTGAATACCTTCTTAATATTATTTTTTTTTTAATGAAAAGGCTTTAGAGTGAATCACCATACCCTTCAAATTCTCATATTCTGAATAATACTATGGTTCCAAAGTATTTTGATCATCCACAATGTTCCTCTGTATGTCTCTCTTGCAAGTCTCTCCACTGCAAAATTTTGCAAAACAATGAAATAGTGAATAACTTTTTAGTATTTAAATGAATTTATGAAATTCAATTCCTGCTCTTTTTTAAATTATTTAAAAAAAAATCACATTTTTTTTTTTTTTTTTAACTTTTTCGACACGACGATACATTTATTTATGATGCACTGGTGTGGCCATATTACATTACACACCAGTGAATCCATATTATTTGACACACCTGAGACATAATTGTTTTTTATTAACAAATCTAGAAACACAATGTTGTTTATTTTTCAATGCACCGATGCTTATTATTAATATGTGCATCAGTGTGTTTGTGGTTTATAAGCGCATTGTTACGATTTTAAAGTTATTTGAAATTTTATTTGCACATTAAATAATATATTCATCTCAAATTATATATTTTATTTGTTTGTTAGTTTGTCTGTGACATGTGGGAATAACCTGTGGCTAAGAAACCATGACTTAAGGGATCTAAGCCATCAAAATCACCCGAGGATCGCAACCAACCTGAGCCACACTAACCTTAACATGGCTGGATTTGTTTTCCCCACAGGTTTCAAACCAATGACTTTAACATCATGGAGCGCCTTAATAGCACACTCCGTCACTAACTATCCTACACCTCGGGGACCATCTTAAATTATATTTTACGATGAATTCACATGACTTGCAATAATTCAATATACATTTTATCTTCTATGTCGCCTTATTCTTAAAAAATGGTTTCAAAACTATATTCAAACTTAGATTGTGGTATGATCCTCAAAATTTATTTTAGATATGTACAGGAAAATTTATTGCTAATTTTGATGATATGCAGGGAGGAATCTTTATTATATGATCAAATGACCAATTATTCAAATTCCATCCCATTCCATATTGCTCAAAGTCTATCGCAGAGCTCTCCCTTTCCATATCCAATAAGTTTAACTTATTTTATTTATGTTTCAATTATTTCATTGACTTGTTTTTATCCATGTCAATCTGAAGAAAAAAAAATGTATCCAAATTTGTAGGATCCTAATTCAGAATCGAGTTCAGATGCAGAAAAATATTCTAGTACCAGTTCAAAAACGTCAGAAGGTCTTATCAAGAGCAACATACCACAAGTAGTTGGTAGATGAAAATGGAAAGTTTCTTTACCTTGCCAATTGTGACATTCCATCTTCTAGCCACAATCCTTGGTTAGTGATGGTATAATTGTTTGGTATAATGTAATTTGAACAAACAAATCATTGCATTGTGCTTACTAATATCATCGATGTACTAATACTCAATTTTTTTGAAATTAGGATTCTTCTGATGATGAGAGACCTACCTACCATCTTCCATTGCACTCCACAACAATGTTAACCCGAGAGAAGGATACAATAAGAACAAAACTCAGAGAGGAAGTGTACCAAGAATGGTTGAATCAACGACCTATTCAATTCCCACTACATCCATATTCACTAATTAGGAATGACTACAACAATAGTATTTCTTCAGAAGTTGGAAATGGAGACAATCAAAAATAGGTTGGTATGGATGATTACTTGTGGGATACAAATTCCATGGAGACAATGTTGTTAGACACATTCCAGAACGATGAGCTAGGGGATGATGCTCATATCAGTGATACCATTTTAGAAATCCTAAAATATGCTTCCACCACCCCTCTCTTTAGACCTAGTGCCCAGCCAAAGTCTACCCATCTTGGGACAATGATGTTACTTTACAACATGAAACCAAATTTTGGCATGTCAAACACATGTTTCTCAACAATATTGAGGTATTTGACAAACAAGTGCCTTGTCACAAAATCAACATTAGAAATGGTTGATTTTATAAACGTTGGATGACCTTGTACTTTTCTATTTCCCACTAACTGTAGGATATTCAAAGATAAGGTTCTTCCTAGTGATAATGTTTTTCCTGATAGCTGCGAAGAGGAAAAACAATTGTTGAAAATGTTGGGTGTTGAGTATATATCATATCATGCATGTTTGAATTCTTGTATTCTATATAGAGGAGAATATGCAAATAAAGAGATATGTCCAAAATGTGGGCATGAAAAGTACCAAAATCAAATAAAAATGGTAAATTTCATGGTACTCCTCATAAGATAATGAGGCACATGCCTATAATCCCAATGATTCAAAGGCTCTTTCATTGCAAAGAATTAGCTATGTTGCAGGGATGGCATGCCTCACACATAAGTGAGTAAGGAGTTATGAGAATCCCAACAGATTCAATAGCCATGAATCATATAGATGATACATGTCCAGAAGAATTCAAGTACGAAGTACGAAGTCTATGACTCATCATAACAATGGATGGCGTGAACCCATATTCCCTCCAAAACACCAACTATTTTGTTCGGCATGTAGTAGTCATCAATAATAATATCCCCCCATGGTTGTTCATGAAGAATGAGCATCTTGTGTTGGATCTTATGGTCCCTGGTAGAAGACAAGTGAAGAATATGGATGTCTACCTACAACCATTGGTATATAAATTGAAGGAATTATGGGAAGGGATACATGTATACAATGTATCAAGACCCATCACAACAAAGAGGAGTTTTACGTTGTATCACATATGTGCTTACACCACACATGATTATCTAGGATTAGGAGTTTTCTCTAGTAATCAACATGTTTATTGATTTGTTTATATATGTAACAATATTTATTTTCATATTTAATTCATTGTGATTGGCATTTTATTCTTAAACGCTAACGTGCTATGTATAAAATAATTTTGCAAGTCTTGTAACTAAAGGCTATCATGGATGTAAATGTTGTGGACCTTATTAAAGGCTAGGTGGTCCAACCACCTATGAAAACCAATGTACAACTGCTCAAGGGTATTCCTCCCAGAAGAACACCCTTATAGAAGAGAAACATCCGCTTTCAATGGTAAACTAGAGAGAACACAAAGGCCTGTAATAATGACACCAACATAATGGATTAGAGAATATAAAATAAAGAAGGATAAGGAGATTACATAAATGTTCAATTCAAATAGGGAGCCTATTTTCGATGATCCAAAATTCTTTGACACCTATGTTGAGAAATTTCCCATTGGGATGAAAAGGAAATATATCTTTTATGAGCTCCCATATTGGGAGAATCTTAAGATTTCCCACTTACTATATCCCATGCATATATTTAAAAATGTTTCATCTTCTTTATGGAGGAACATATCATCGAAATAAAGTGACACAGTGGTTGTGAGGAGAGATATTATTTCTTCAAAAACTAAAAAGAAACATTGGCCAAGACAAGAAAGTAGAGGAGAGGCTGGTCCCTCTTGGCCTTTAAAAGAAGGTGATTTCCCATTGATTTTGAATAAATAATATCTTTCTTTGGAAAAGGAAGTTATATTGGGTGTGAAGGTGCCTTATTTATATGGGTATTCCCTATGACGTTGCTTCACTATGAGTCAAGAACATTTTTGGGAGTTGAAATCACATGACCATTTGAACCTTATAAAGGTACTACATATGTCAAAAATATGATTTTATTATTTGTAATTTTTATTTTTATGCCATGGGATAAAACAAAAATAATTTGCATGTGTTTGTTTTGTAGTGTCATTATCCTCTCCTTGTGCATGTCTGTGTGAACCATGACTTCCCCCATGACCTATGATGTGCCATATCTAAATTATCTACATTTTTACATTGGATCACATCACAGGATATTCATAGGGCTAGCATTCCACGGTGGCATCAAGAGATAACTGAGATTGTTTGTATGTTTGAGAAGGAACTACCGTGGAGTTTCATGGACTTGTAGGTTCATATTCTAATTCACCTAGTAGATGATGTTGAATTAGTCAGGTGGTCTCCTATCATTGGATGTTTTTTTTAGAGAGGTACATGAAGAAATTGAAAGGATTTTTTTGTTAAACGGAAAAACCTGAGGGGTCTATGGAAGAGGGGCACATAACATATGCATATTTCTATTCTTCTAGTGATTACATCAAGCAGATCGACAACACACTAGGTGCAATTATTTGGGACGATGAAAGTGATGAAGAAAAAAGAGAAGGGGAGCTTTTCCAAACGAATGGAAAAAGGCGCTTGATAAAGAGTAAGTGACTTATCGTTTGTCAAATTTCTACACAGTAACTATTCACACTGAACTTCATAATGTATATTTTGATCATGATCTCATATGTACTATATGTTGGTTTAATTTAATGAATAGATCAACGAATTTAAAAATTGATGTCATCAATAAATTCATTCTTTACAATTCAGAGGCAAAACAACTGTGGGTCACATTATATGAACAAAAGAGAAGGAGATGGGAAAGTGACAGGAAATAATTCATATGGTTGAATGGTAGAAGCATACCTTATCCTGATCATTTAAAATAAAACATGCCAATGATATTCCCCAATAGTTGGGTTGTTGACCAAGTCAGAGAGAAATATGGTGCATCTGGTCATTACCTGCGTGAAGAAGAGGATGCACTAAACATAGGGATTGGTTGCAAAAACTCGTTAATAATCTCTTTGTGTACATAATTTTTAACTTCGCAATGCACATTTGAATTGTAAGTACATCTATGTTATTTTATATTTTAATGGTCGGGTTATTATACACATATTGACACTATAATTTGTTCACTTTTTAATAGGTGCATTTGTTCCCATCTATGTGGGCATATGAAAATCATTTTCTCACAAAGGATGTCTATGATGGACACATGACACAAGACTGTAGAGTGGAAGTCGAGTTCGACCAATATATTTATTCTAGCCACCGCGATCAAAACAACATACATGGGAAGTTAGGTTACGTCGGAAAGATAAAAGAGATCATTCGAGTGGACTTCTCTTCTTTCCAATGTGTTATTTTTAGGTGCAAGTGGTGGGACACATTTGATCATAATAATGTAAAGGAAGATCATGATTGTGGGATGATATGTATCAACTCTAAAAAGATGTGGGATGAAGCTAAGGAGCCTTATGTTTTCCCAAAACACTGCAACCAAGTGTTTTTTTACCTAGATGTGTTGGATAGGGATTCATGATTTGTATTAAGACACGACCCTAGATGAAAACATATTTTTTAGAACAATAGTGTTATCATGCCAAGTGAGGAAGATAATCAGGGCGATGACAATGAAGAGTGATATATTATACATGTTTTATTATTTAATCACTTCTTTTATGTTTTAAAATCTATTGTGGATTTAATAATTTGATTATTAAAAAAATAATGTTTTTAGTATTCAATATTTCATACGAAACATTATTAATTTTTTGATTGGGTGATATAATTAAATGTTATGTGTAAATGATATAAATATTTTTCCATTGTAAATCTAGATGATATTTGAACTTTTAGTATTTTAATTTTTACTTTTACTTAAAAAATATATATATTATTGTATTGTAAATATCAAATATTTTATATCATAATTTTAAAATGTATATTTGTTACCTACCATTTCATATCATTACCATATTGTATTATATTGTATTAGTTTTAAATTTTTAGTTCATACATACTAATTAGGGAATATTTAGATCTAAAATGAGCCTCTTAAGTGTGTTTTATAAAAAAACATCATTATCCTTAAATAACTAATGCATGTGTCCCTCTCTAAACCCATATAAGAATATATACTTAAGATATTACATAAAAATCAAATATATAATAATACATTATGTTATATATTAATTTTATATTATAAATATAATAATATAATAAATAAATATATTATATTATATTATATATTAATTATAACCTAACAAAATATAATATATTAAGTTACATATTAATTTTATATTACATATAATATATAATAATAATAAATATATAATTAAAATTTGAATTAAACATGTAGATCATAACATTTTTTTATCCCTTATCCCCTATCATTATCCCCTCTTTTTATTTGTGAGTAAGAAATTTTATGACTCCTAATAACTAATTGGATATAAATTTTACAGCTCTTAATAGCTAATTTAATTCTTAATATCAATTACAACAAAAATTAACAACATGCAACATATGATATTTTTATGTTTTTGTACATGTTTCTTGATTAAGTTTGACATTCATGCATCCTTATAGTATATTAAATTTTTTTTAATATATTAGATATTTTGAGACATGTATTAATTATGGGAATATAAAAAAATATGACCAAATTACAATTAAGAGGATGTTAAAATATCACAAACATTTTATAAATGTTAATTGATCTTATCATAACTATTTTTAGTTATTCATTATTCATTATGAACAAAATCAATATTCTCGAAATGAGGGCAAATTCTCACATAATACTTTCAAGTAAACTAGTTTGTAAAATTGTGATACAAAGTAAGGTTGAAAATTAATATAATTTACTTTTAACTTGCCCAAACTTTAATTAATAACATAAGACATATCGTTACCCATTTTTATAACTTATTTTCTTTTCTTGGTTAAGTTTGATATTCATGCATCCTTATAATATAATTAAAAAAATTTGAATTAGAGATTTTGAGACTTGTATTAATTATTGGGGTTTGAGGAAGTTAAAATATCACATATATTTTATAAATGCTAATTGAGCTTATCATAACTATTTTTATTTGTTCATTTTGAACTTATGAACAAAAGAAATATTCTTGAAATGAGGACTAATTTTCACATCATACTTTCAAGTAAACTGGTTTGTAAAATTGTGATACAAAGTAAGGTTGAAGATTAATATAATTTACTTTTAACTTGGCCAAATTTTAATTAATAACATAAGACATATCTTTACCCCTTTTTATAACTTATTTTCTTTTCGTGGTTAAGTTTGATATTCATGCATACTTATAGTATAGTAAAAAAATGTTGAATTAGAGATTTTGAGACTTGTATTAATTATGAGAATATAAAAAAATATGACCAAATTACAATTAAGAGGAAGTTAAAATATCACAAATATTTTATAAAAGATAATTGAGCTTATCATAACTATTTTTACTTTTATGAAACATATATTTACCCTTTTTTATAATTTATTTACTTTTCAAGACCTCTTAGCTATAAAAACATGATACACTTGGTATTTTAGTTTGTAAAATTGTGATACAAAGTAAGGTTGAAGATTAATATAATTTAACATGACCTAACATCAACATCAACATAAACATATAAATTAAGTACATCAACATATAAAATAAGTACATCAACATCAACACCAACACCAACATATAAATTAAGTACATCAACATTGACATCAACATATAAATTATAAAAAATATCTAATGAATTAAGATGTAGCTTTATTAGTAAATCATTTCGAGGAATCGACATGCGTGAGACAAAAATGGAGCCGCTTTGGTGATCGCCCACGGAGGCTAGGGTTTAACCATGGCCGCTCGTCCTCCATGTGTCGGCCCTGGTGGCCTCGCCCCTACTTCATCCGATGACCATGGACGAGGTTTCCATCTCTATTGTTGGTATCCCAGTTCGTGGGGTAGTTTCTACCATTTCCAAGATAAATCTTGGTCCTTGTCTTCAGTATGGTGCCTCTTTCCATGATATTGTTCAGGAAGCTTTTTCCCCCTCGCCTTCGTCTTTTTTGGTGCAGAAATCCCCATCCCTTGTCATTCTCATGGGACAAGATGATGAAAAAGAAGAGGAGTATTACAGATCCATGAGTTTGGTCTATCACTTCAATGGTCTTTGGCTAAAGTTAGTCAATCTTAACAACTAGATCTATGCTACCTAGATTCCTATCATGCAACAAGAAGCTTTCAATCACCTTTGTGCAAAATGTTTCTTCATTGTTGAGTTTGACCTTCAAGAATATCATGATTTGATCTTCAACTTAGGGTCATGGTTTTGGGGAAACTCGTGTTTGTTCATGAAACCCTGGTCTCCTTCTTTCAATCCAACTACTCACATTATCTCCTCAGCCCCAGTTTGGGTGAGTCTTCCTAATATGCCATCACATTTTTGGGGTCTTCCCTCTGTTGAGGCCATTGGCTCGGCTTTAGGAAAGTGCCATTTTGCAAGTCATGAAACCATGAGGCACAACACCTCTACATTTGCCCACATTTGCATGGAAATGGATTTCAGTAAAGGATTCCTAGTTGAATTTATTCTTACTGGTAAATATTACTCTTTGCCTCAGAAACTTGACTTTGAGAGAGTCTCCTTGTGCTGCAGATCTTTCTTTGAAACAAGTCATCTTACTTCCCATTGTCTCAAAGGGTTCAAAAATTTCATAAAGCACCGAAAATCCACTTAGTGGGTCGGTTCTAATAACGACCATCAAGTAATTCCAAAAGCCTACAAAGAATCTCCACAAGACAATGAAAAGCCTCCTTCGTTATCTCAAGACCCGTGCCAGAACTCCACTAAAAATCCAGAGAAAGAGGCATCTTCCCTTCAATATTCAAATAAGGGAATTTATATACAACAATCCCCTCAGTCACCGTCAAGTAGGGCAAATCATATTGATGTTTATGAGGTTTTGGATCAAGAAAATCAAGAACACTTAGATCAAGAAATCCCAGGTAACATAGATAGTACAAATGGTCCAAAAACTGCAAATGAAGTTTGGATAATAGTCAGAAAGAATAAGAATGTACATGAAACACCACATCCAATGGTAACATGAAGTCAGGCAAAATGACGAGCTCTTCCCCATCAAGTTAATTTAAATGCAATGCCTCTTCATGTTTATTCTCAGAGTCTTTTTCCTAGTGTAATCAATAAGCTTGTTCTTTGTGAAGATGTCATTTGATTATTTGAAAATGTTATTAGTAGTGTGTAATAGTTTCCCACTCGATACCCCAAGATGGCTCGAAGTTTGCAAGATTTTGTAACTCCTTAGCGATCTTGACCGTTCCTTTTATTATATAAATTTTCAGTTTCTGTAAAAAAAAAGAAAAAAACATATAAATTAAGTACATCAACATGAACAAAAAAAATGTTATATATATATATATATATATGAACAAGTAAAACAACTTGTTATAATGTACATATTTGGTCAACAACACAAATAACTGCTATAACTAAATATCTAGTTGTAGTCTCTCAGAGGAAGCATGTTGTGGAAGAATAGGTGATGCGCCCTACTCATGTAGGCAAGGTGAAGGAGGAGGAGGAGGAGGAGGTACTAAAGTAGAAGTGCAATCACCACCATGGTCAACATCACCACCCTGATCTACAACATCACCATGATCACCTACACCCTGATCAACATTAGCACCCGTAGGACGAGGAGGATGTACTGAAGAAGAAGCGTCGCCATCACCCGGAGGAGGAATAAGAGGAGGTACTGAAGTAAAAGTTTCACCATGACCACCCTGATGATCATCATCACCACCCTCATCATCATTAGTGGTGGCGACGTGCCATCCCACATCCATACCAGTAACCTAAAAGCTCCAACGATATGATGCATAAGAGATGTCATATCATGCAACAAGTTTGTCTAGAGCTACAAGAGATCAGGTTCAGCCCTGATGTCTCTCATATGGATAGGGTAGACTCCCGTGCTAACCAAAAATGCACACATTCTATCACACACCTCCATCCTATATCTGAGATCTGGCCTACACCACATGTCGGGTGGTATATGTGGCTGAGGAACCTGACCCGTCGCAGCCTCAACCAACATGTCCCCAAAAAATGTGCCAACATATGAAAAATATAACACAAGTTAATAATTAGTCGACAATTTAATTAAAAAATTTAATAAAATATGTTAAAGAACATGCTAGAATAAAATTTATTCGAATTAAGTAAGAGAATAAAATGAAAGTAAAAGATTAATTTAAATCTTACCTCGATCATCTGGTGGCTCATACGTTGTGAAGAGGATGTTGAGACATCCTCGCCAATCCATCCTCATGTAAGGGCACAAAACCATTACAAAAACATGTTCTGCCTCATTGGATAATAGATCAAGTGCCTCCCTGGAAATCCTAGCAAGAAAATAGGGCATGCCCCTCTTGGGAATCATCTGCACCTCGATCATCGACCTAGGAGGTCAATGGATAAAACTAGGTCTCGTCTCTGGAAACCTCTAAAAATAAAAACAAAATAACTCTAAATCGAATGGGAAGTTATCCCTCCCATCTATCATAGCAAGACATTTATCCAGTGCTATACAAAATTGCCTCAAGAAAATGGAAGACCATCAAACAAGTCGTGGCCTCTATATCAAAGAATCAATATAATATAAAAGTGTGCATATACTACACTCACCATCACCAATAAAGTGTGAAATCATGGAAAATAATAGTGAGAGGCACCTAACATCCTCTACACAAAACACAACGATCTGTAACTGTCCAACAACCACCTGGAAATCACTAGGGGAAGGTATACCGTGTGCAATATACCTCTGAGAGTAGACAAGTTGAATCTCGGCTGCAACACCCACTAGGACGTCAGGAAAGTGGGGAAAGTTCTCCCCTCTCCTAGATATCCCAGTGATAAAATAAATATCCTACTCAGTGGGATGATACCACTGATGAAGACCGACTCTGAATGCGTGCTGATCGAAATCCCAGTGATGGATCAGTTGTGCAAGAAAGGAAGAATTTCCCTTCAGGGATGTAGTCTCCTAGTAGTACTTGGGGAGGCATACATTCCTCAAGAGGAATCGCGTAGTTGTAGTACTAGGTTGAGGGTACAAATCCCTCTCCCTCTCTCTGGCCTCCTAGTCCTGAACCATATTGTATTGTTCCAGTCTTTGTTATTGCTCCTCCATGCGTTAACGTCTCTACATAATTAACATATAAATTACATCAGCATCATACATAAAAACATAACTTGTTTTCAGTAAATGAGAAATTTATTTCAAAATATGCAAACCAAAAGTTTATCAAAAAAAAAAAAACTTTGGTACGCCAACAAAATAGTAACACATTGCCCATGGTGTGCACACATATCTTACCCAGTGCATGCAAAGTGAAATTTATTTTATCTGATGTGTAGTAATTATCAAAGCACCGAGGTTCCCCATTGTGTACGCATTGATGCGTTATATGTCACAAACGAATTTATCTAACAATATCTATTTTCCACGGTGCATCTATTATTATGTACGCACTAGTGTGTTACCTATAAATGATGCACCGCTCGAACAAATATCTATTTTAAATGGTGTGTATAGTACTGTGAACACACTGGTGCATTCCATATAACCAACACACTATTGAATGGAAACTATTTCTTTTAACAGGTGCGTTCATAATAAACACATCGATGCATTTGTTATAAACAATGCACCAGTGCATTTATTCAGAACGCATGGGTGAAAATAAATAGTTTCCATTCAACGATGTGTATAGTTTTATGAATGCACTGATGTGTACATATAAAGGATGCACCATTGAGTGGTAATTATTCTATTTTAAATAGTGTGTATATTTTTATGAATGCACCAGTGCATTCCTTATAACCAATACAACATTGAAAAGAAACTATTTATTTATGCCTATGCGTTATAATAAATGCACTAGTGTATGCATTATCAACAACCCACCAGTTTGTTTATTCGGCATGCACAAATGAAAATAAATAGTTTCCATTCAATAGTGTGTATAGTTTTATGAACGCACCGGTGCATACATACAAATGACGCACCATTCAGTGGAAACTATGTATTTTGGATGGTGCATCTGTTATTGAGGACACCCCGGTGTGTCTTTGGTAAGTATGCGTTGGTCCATTCTGTAACACGATGCACCATTTAAAAATGACTATACATGATCAATGCGCCCTGTAAAATTTACAGGGCGCACGATGCGCGGTGTGAGCTGAATGGCTTGAACGCATCTTGTAGAATAATAATAATTTTTTTTGAAAAACAATGAAAATTTAACTCAATTTCAAAATTTGATCCGCTAAAAAGACAATGTAAAAACAATTAAATAATTTACCCAAACATTTTCTTGTCGAGGAGGCATTGTTGGGATGTAGTGAAAAAACTGAAAGTTTCCGATCGTATGGAAAATTTGGAATCCCACAAACTGAGAAACAAACAGAAACAATGCAATAAAATTAAGAATCGACAGTAGTGTGCTTCAGTGGGAAAAAGGTGGCACTAGTGCTTGAGAGCTTCTCTGCACTGGAAATGGTAAAAAAAAAAATTACCGCTTTTTATTTAACCCTATTCTGGTGCGCCCGTGTTAAGCGCACCAATGAGAACAATAGAAGATAGCACACGGTTATTTTTTAAAAACATTATGATGGTGCACAATAGGGAGCACATTGGTGAACCCTCAAGAAAAATGTGCACCATTTTAATTTTTTTTTAAACATAGACTATGTAGTTGTTTGTTGCGCACCGGTGCCCGCGATTTTTTTTATCACCGATTTTTATTTAAACCCTGTTCCAGTGTGCGTGCTTTAAGTGCATCGGTGCTAACCACTACATATAGCACACCATTTTAATAAAAAATAGGTGACAGTGACCCATATGGAATGCACTAGTATGCCACTTGGACAAAGTTGCATTGTTAAGCATTTAAAAACAAATGCAGACTATGGAGTTTTTTCTTGTGCATCGGTGTTGCAAGGGGACAATGACGCACTGGTATGCATTTTGGAAGAAAAATGCAAGATGACACTGTCACCTATTTTTTATGCACCAATGCACCTGTTTAGGGCATATCGGTGCTTTCAATTTGCTTTTATATGATGCACACCATTGTTTATTTTCTTTTTAAATAACTCTGCAATGATGCACCATTGCCTATTAACACCGATTCCTTTATATATGGTATTGCACCGGTACAGTATAGTCTTATAAAAGCATCATTAAAAAAACGTCCACTAAAACATCCACCCACACACCTCTTCTAGTGACCTCCACTATAAACGGATTTTTGGGATATTTTTATAGGGGATTTTGCAAAAAGCTCTGCTATAGGGTCTTTTCCTTGTAGTTAATCCCAATAGAAGTAGTATTCCTCGCTTCCACAAATAGTTTCCTAATAAGACGATGATAAGGATAATTCACTTAGGGGGGACTACCTAAATAAGGATTGGGTTTGAAATATCGGTTATCAGAGGGTTTGCAGGCATAAATCCTTCAGCTTCGAGGTCATAAATGCTAGTCTCCTCATGTGTAGGAAAGTATTCTCTAGGAATAGGCTCGAGAATACTTTCCTGTGGCCCAGTGGTTTCAAAAGAACCCTCTTGATCTAGTCTTTGCCTCAATGGTGGAACAGGTGGCTCCAAAGTAACCAGTTGTAGGCCCTGAAGCCTACATGAATGACATATTTGTTGATATTCCACCTTTTGAAATCATCAACTGAGACTCTAAGGTTAAGCTAGCAATAAAAATAGAGCACTCAATAAAAATTCCCTAAAGGAAAATAAAGCAATCAACTGACTGGTAGGAAGAACAGTTACTCCAATCGACACTAGAGAAACTTACTAGTGCAAGTATAACTCGAACACAGAAACACCCTCCAGGTATACTTTGCAAAGTGTGATCCGACTTCTACCCTAGGTACTGCATTATACTCCCGCAATCACCCGTGTAAGTCCCTACAAAAAGGAAACTAGGTTTCGAGCTCACAGCCAGTTACCAAGTGGGTACAATCGACAGTGGGGTTGATTGTAATGAGAAGGATAGGAAAGTCCGAATCATTTCAAGGGCACTAAAGGAAAATGGTTCAGAAGACAACTGAGGATCCTGAATGGATTTAAGGTCAATGAAGCTCTGTAGTAAAATGTGGTCAACAAAGATCCCAAGAATGACCCTCAATATATGATCCCCACTACACTTGGTCCAACTTTGGATTGGATATCTCCTCTACCTTTCCTCACACAACCTCGTGTTTAGCCCCTGTGTTAGAGGGGGTCCTGGCTAACTCTTACGAAACTAGAATTTCACACTTCCTATCATAGACTCTTAATTTTATTTGAGTGTCCTTGAATATTTTCCTCTCCACACCTATTTCAAGGCCCTAAATCCTAGACTACTTGGTGTACCTTATAAACATAAAAGTCTAGTTGATTTTAATGCCTTGATTTACTCAAGAGGTAGAGAAGTGAAACTCGTTGTGTTCTTGAGAGACGAAATAGAAGAGTTAATAAGATTTAAAAACAATGTGCAGAACGAAAACTACGTTCTACAACTGAAAAAAATGGCTTTTTAACTTTGAATGTGCAAACTTTTCAAATTATAGACGAAGATCCTGAAATGCATTTTTTCCTAGAATGTTTTTTCATTTCAAAATGAAATGAAAACTACTATAACTTTCAAGGAAGAAGCGTAAAAGGAACTTTGGAATCATAACTCTTTTCTTTTATAACAAAACAACCTAAGATACTAACTCAAAACAAACATGAATAATAAAATGCAAATGCAGTTAATGAACTGCAACATTATTTTTTTATATGCTTAGAAATTAAAGTAGCAAGTAACTATATTTTTCTTTTTTCAAAGCATAATCAAGGGAAAGAGATGACTTAAAAAAGACTACCATAGGCCCTAAACCATTTCTTGAAATTAGGGATTCACTGGAATCCATAGGAGGACGTAGAGCTCACAATTTCACCCTTAACCTTGACAAGAAACAAAAGAGATAAAGAAACAAAAATATTCTTTACAAGTTCCAAGATAATTTGAGCCTTGAACCTAGCCAAACAAAGTCAATCAGAGACCCTAGAAACTCAGGAAAACCTGAGAAGCCAAGAGATTCCTAAAAGGAAAGAAAATTCTTTTGAAAAAACTCTTCCATATGACATAGATGTGTGTTGAGCACAATCATCCTACATATGTACATTGGCTTTGTATAATGAAAAATGCATATGTACGCATGATGGGTATATAACAGGGTGCTTACACTGCTGAATATTTTCAAAAAAAGAAAAACATTCAGACATGGCACTCAACTCAAGAATTTTGGTAAGCACCTGTAAGGTTACCAGAGACCCAAAAAGACTCAGAAAAATTAAGCAAAGAGGAATTCAATCCAAACAAATATCTCCTAAAAATACCCTAGAGAGACTCCCCAGTGGAGTCGCCAATTCTTCTATGGGGAAAATCCCCCTAATTTGGATCTAGGGACTAGGCTGAGCCTTAACACCCTAAGAGATAGAAAAGGTTCTATTCTACCCAAAACCACACACAACCTTATGATAATTAAGGGAAGAGAGATAAGATAGAAACGTGTACCTTAAATCCATATGGATGATGTTGATCCCTTCCAATTGTTTTTCGTTCCGAGACTACAAGCCTCCTCCCAAAGTCGGCCTGAAAAAATTATTACATAACAATATATGATAACATATGCTTAATTATCAATATTATCTAGAGAGTTAGTTATTCATGAAAATATTCATAAACATAAACACATAGAAATAAGATCTAGGACAATTTTTTTTTTCTTTTATTAATAACAAAATTGGAGGTTACAATGTAAACTTTGTTGGTGCCACTCCACGAACCTCACCTGGGTTCCTCTACTGTGCCTTCAAGTGCACTATTCTCAATAAAATCTTCACCACCAACATTCCAATACAAGGGTAAAACGATGGATGGTATAAGGAAGATGGATGGAAGGGAATGTTGAGGATAAAACTCATATAAAAATGCAGAAGGCTTGGAGAACAAGGGAGAAATGTTTGCAGAGTTCTCTTGCCTCTAGTTTGATATATCCAAATGACCCCTCTAGGGCCCTATTTATAAGATAAAATTATGGTTAATTATTTTCCAGAAGGGATACATGAGGTAAGATGGTTGAAAAACCTAAGACAACCCATAAATTCTATCGGAAAGCACAGATTTTATATTTTTTTGTCACTTTTTAGAGTACACACATGATTTCAGTAGTATAAAAGGTGTATGTATGTTGGATTTCAAGTATGCATCTAGCATATGTACACTCTCTACATATGAAAACGAATGTGTATGCCAAGAAAAAAATGTTTTTTGAGAACAACTCCATCAAAATTGGTTGGCAGATGTATGAATGAGTGGGCCAACATCAAGGATGTACATAAGTGGAATTTTGAGTTATAACACCTATACAAGATGGGGTAGCTAGACAAGAAGATGAAGTACATGATGTGGCCCCATCAGGTAAAGAGCACCACTCTAATGTTGTATTTATTAATTAAATACTTGTAATGATAATAACAAAACATATCAATTTAACATTTCTTCATTATTGTAGTAGATCCTGACACCTTACAGTAGCATCAACGTTGTGGGTACACGACCCAAAAAACAATAAATAAAGCTATAGAGGCGGCCAAAATAATTGATAAAGAAGTTGTAGAAGATGATCAGTTGATTTCTGAATTTGTGAAAAGAAAAAATCCAAAAAAGAAGTGATTGTAATAAGATTATGACATATTGTTTTTGATAATATAAACTAATGTCATGAAATATTTTTTTCCTACGAATGAATGAATGTTGAATTTTTTTTATGATGAAAAACACATATTTTCACATAAATTCAGTTTTTTTTAAGTACATTAATTGGGTATGGGGAATTGAGAGTGATGTGTAAGGGGGGAGGGGCCATATGAGATTCCACCTTCACGTGGTTGGCCCTGTTCAATAGATAATATTAAACTATTCTCAAAACAAAGAGAATCTCAATAAGGTAATTCTCTTTATTCATATGTATTATATATTCTTGTAAAGTTTGAAATGCATGTCTGTTTCCTAATTTGTTTTTCATAAATTTAACATTTCATGGCTCATTGATTTCTACAGGACTTCGCACCAATAAAGTGTGAAATGGTCAACAATAATAGTGATATGCACCTAACATCCTCTACACCAAACAAGGTGACCTATAACTGTCCACCAACCACCCAAAAATCACCAGGAGATGGTATACCGTGTGCAATATACCTTTGAGAGTAGGCAAGTTGAATCTTGGTTGCAACACCCACTGGGACATTAGGAAAGTGGGGAAAGTCCTCCCGTATCCTAGATATCCCAGTGATAAAATAAATATCCTACTCATTGGGATGATACCATTGATCAGTAGGTCCAGACACTAACTGATCTCCCTAGATCCACCTAGATCTAGAACAAAACACACCAGGACATGATGCTTTCCTTAAGTTTTAGATATTGAATTTACTAACTAAAGAGGGATGGGTGACATACCATTTAAACACTGCTTCCTCTCGCCATCGCCATCCTAGCTCCATTCCAATGCTCATACAATGATGAACCTGCAAAAGAACACAACCAACCAAAGTGATAGTAATAGCATAAACTCAATATAAACCTATGTATGTGATCAAGGAATCATACAATAAAACACAATGAGCTTTATAGGAAAGAATCATATCATTGTATCATATTAAATGTGAGAGAGAGATTAAAACCGTGTCCTTGATGTCATAAGGTCCCTTTCAACTGTCCTTCGTTCCCCACACACTTCCATTCCAAGAATTCTTAGAGCACAGATCTGATAATATTCACAATCTATCTTGACAAAGGAAAAACTCAAAGACACTCCAACCAAGCTAATAATTCCAAGCCAAATCCAACTTTGCCCTTCTCCATGAGAGCTCCTCTCCTTTTATAAGCTGAAGAGGATAAGGTGAGGAGGTTAAGATGATCCCACTAAATCATGAAAGAGAGTAAGATCCAAACCATTCGGATGCCACCTCACCATGGAAGTTTCTCCTTCTAGAAGATTCGAGAACACGCTCGTTTTTCCCATGTGTAAGCATTCTCACACCCTGCCTATAGAGAAGAATTCGAACTCCTCACGACCTAGCTATGATGCATCCTATGAGAATTAGGCATTCTCACACCCTAACTATAGTGAAGCCTGTAAACTTCCTTTTTTATAGGGTTTTTACAAAGGAAAATGCAACTTCTTATCTCAGGAAAAGTTCTTCTCCCTTCCTTCTTTAGGAACTCAGGCCACTAACCCCTCTGAAGGCAACATATAGGTTTACATCATTAACGGTCATAGGGATGACGAAAATAATGTGTAACAAAGAGCCCCCCAAAGTATGAAGTTAGAACATAGTGATAGCTGAAATACTTTGTCGAGTGTGTGTAGGGAACAAGGAACAGTCGGTCGGAAACTTGCCAACAAACAAGGAAATACAGTACAATAATATATCATCACTGACATAGGCATTCCCATACTTAGAATACAAATGACTCAAAGCGTAAATGCTGACATGCAAATATCCATGTCAAGTAAGACAAGGTCATGGCCACCAAACATACATTGTGGATCCATGCCAATATGACTCAAATCTGAACATAGCCACCAAAAATACGCTATGGATCTATGCATTAAAGATTCAAATTTGAACATAGCCACTAGACATACAATGTTGATCTATGTAACAATACAAACTGAATATACTCCAACACAACTTGAATCTGTTAGAAAAGATTTAGGGCCTTCATCTTTATCACTCTATAGTATGAATCTAACCATGTGAATACATGTGTTGAAGTCAAACATGGTAGAAACCACTTGATTACCTATCATTAGTGTATACCGTTAACAAGTGTGAGGGAAATCACCATTAATGTCAATGAATCCCAAGGTACTCTGGTACAATCCAATGAATGTGAATCAATGAGTTGAGCTCGAACACTTGACGGAATCTCTCGATCAAGGGTCAATAATGAAAACCCACTGTCAAAAGCAAGGAAACCTGCCATTGAGGCATGCAAGTTTCAAGGTACCAATTGGTTTCTAAGTCTAATTCCCGGATAATGAGTTGAAGTCGACAGGAAAAGACTCGTCACAGGAGGGCCTTAATGTATCCCACATCAATGACATGAAACAAATAACAAGATTTGATGTAGATCAGAGTAACAAGTTACTCAGGACTAACTCAAGGATGGTCGACACAATAGAAGGATTAAAGACTGCATAAATGGCCGACGCAATAGAAGGCTTTCCGGGTTGAACTTCATTTTGAACATATTGACGACACGACAACTGTCTTGGAAAAATTGACTCAACAACAAGGATCACAGACCAATTTGTAATCTTATAAAGGAGTATGATCAAGAGGCAAGCTAATTTTCCAACCTAGACACAAGGTGAGTGAAAGGGTGTCATGTTCAAAAGAGACTCTTCCATGGAATATAGGTTTAGACACATTTCTTTCCCAAATTTTCCCCCACCATTTCTAGTGAGTACCTCTTTATTTTTACATAAGCTTGAGGAGGATAACATATGCTTGAAATGTAAGCTCATCCTTTGGATGAGTCCCTCGGAGTATGTTTAACGAACCCTAGGAAGGAGTGGTTCGGTCTCACATGGGCCTTTCAATGTTTGTTTTATGAGTCCAAAGAAAGAAAACTCACAGGTTTTTCATGTTTAGAGAGTCTAAAAAACACTTAAAGAGAACTCTCTCAGTTCCTTTTTCGTAAAGTAGCCCTATGAGACCGAAAAAGAGATAAACTATCACTCAACATACATTTTCTTCAAATACTTTAACGAGTGTGAAAAGAACAAGGTCGCTTGGCAATCTTTTCATGTTTAGAGAGTCTGAAAAGAGCTTAAAGGGAACTCCAGTGGGTTCCTTTTTCGTATAACCTTTATGAGTCTGAAAAAGTGACAAAAGTATACTCGGTTGCATTATCACGTATTTATGAGCATGAGAAAGAACAAAGACTAAGCTCGGTAACTTATTCTCATTTATTTACGAGCATGAGAAAGAAAAAAGACTAAGCTCGGGATTGTTTTCATTTTTACGCAAGCTTTAAAACAAAACAAAATTATGCTTGGAATAGATTTTAATTTTTACACAAGCTTAAAAACTAAACAAAACTATGCTTGGACCTGGTTTCATTTTTACACAAGCTTGAACCAGAGGAAACTATGCTTGAGGTAAGTGGTTTCATTTTTACACAAGCTTGAAC
>ML799781.1:78338-94726 GCA_009831015.1 Picea engelmannii
ATTTTAATTTTTACACAAGCTTAAAAACTAAACAAAACTATGCTTGGACCTGGTTTCATTTTTACACAAGCTTGAACCAGAGGAAACTATGCTTGAGGTAAGTGGTTTCATTTTTACACAAGCTTGAACCAGAGGAAACTATGATTGGACTTCCCAATGCATAACACATGGATGGTTGGTACTTAGCCCACAGCTTAAGAAACTAGCGGCTCTAAATTCAGCATGAAGTCCAAAGGCTGAAAGAAAATGCCCCCCAAGCTTCATTTCATACAACTACAAAGGAGAATGAAATGAAGCTTCAAATACTAGATGAAGGACTTGACTCAAATAGAGAGGGGGAAAACTATTTCATTTTTTAACGAGCTTGACACAGAAACAAGAACTATGCTCTTAACCTTTGTTTCATTTTTTAATGAGATTTCCACAGAGATGAAAAAACTATCCTCGTAAGTGGTTTCATTTTTTAACGAGCTTGAAATCAGAAAACCATGCTCAAAGACCTTTGTTTCATTTTTTAACGAGGTTGCTTCAGAGACGCAAAAACTATCATCGAGGTCTTCTTGATCATGGATTCCAAGAGGACAATGCTCCAGAAGGACACCATGTCAAGGGACAAAACTTAGTCATGGATTCCAAGAGTTCTTCATTGGAAGGAAGAAACACACTCTGAAAGGACGCCATGTTGAGGATTGCGATAGGAGTAAAGAGATCAGGCTCTAACAACCCTATCGAAGATATCACCATGTCAACTACTGGATCTAAGTCATCAGAATTTGAAGCCATGGGTGACAACGCCACATAATTGACATGTGGCGGGGTTGATACCATCTGCAAATAAGAACCATTTAGGGAGGAAATCCAGGTAGGGTCAATGAATGAAAGTTGATCAACAGTCACAACCCATCCATCGCGAGGGAAAGATATCACATGAAAAAGAGTAGACACAATAGCTTTCATGGTGTAGACATAATTTTACCCAAGGAGTAAAGAAAAATCCAAGGGGTCTTGGACTACCATGACATTAATAAAGACATTTTCCCTCCCAAAGTTATAGGAAACTGAGGAAGGGTCCCTAAAGGTTGACTAGTTCTTCTGTTAAAATCTAACAGATTCTGCGTAACCAACGCAAGTGGAGGACAACCCAAAGTTGCCAAGCAAAAGAAGACAAAATACTAATGGATGCACCTTCATCTATCAGTGTCTGAGGAATGTCTCAACCACAAACCTGTACTGTAATCTAGAAAGGAATGTGAGAGGGAAGACGAGGTCTAGTTAGCACACCCCAATCAAAATGGATGGCCTCATAACTTGGAGGGGGTTCCATGGGAGAAGGAGGAATAGCCCCTGGCATGGTACATTTTGTATCAATGATAAAAATGTGGGCAGTATCAGGTTTACTCTCGAGCAGGAGATTAGGATTAACCGATGATGGGATCGAATCGACCACACATGCACTCTTCAGAGGAAGAGTGGGATTGATCGATGATGGGATTGAATCAACCACTTTGGAACTCTTCGGATGAAGGGTGGGAATGACCAAGGAAGGGATTGGATCAATCACTTTAGCAATCGTCAAAGGAGGAGTGGGATCAACTGATGACAGAACTGGATCGACCACTTGGGTTTCACTCTCCAAGTGGAGAATGGGGTCAACGAGTGGAAATGGATCGACTGCTTTAGTGTCACTCTCTAATGGGAGAGTGAGATCAACCTAGGATGGGATTGGATCGACCACTTAGTCTACTAGTTCAACCAAAGACATGACCAGATTGACCACTTGATCAACCAGACTGACTGACGGGGGAACCGGATTGATCATTCGATCAACTACAGGTGGGTTGAGAGAAAGCTTGCGATAAGAAATTGGAAGTTGAAGCTGTGAAACATTCATGTCTTCCAGGAATTTCGAGGCTTTGTCCATACGAGGGAAAAGGTGAGTGAGATGACTCCCTTTGCATAACATACACGGGAACTTGACTCTACTTTTCTTCCTCCCAACGGTATCGTGACTAGTTGACAGGAGGTCATCAACATGTTTCTTAGAGGCTGATGATATGGGTTGGTCAGGGTGTGTAGACCATACTTCTATAACCTTGGGTAGACTAGGTAAATCCTTAAGAATATGGCTACCCTTACAAAGCCTGCAAGGGTACTTGAGATTATGGTTTGTTTGGGTGATCTTGACATCATCAACACTTCCAGCATGATTAATAGTAACTAGTTTTTTTCCAACATGTTTGACAGTGGTTGGAAGTTTGTATTCTTGCTTATTTTTCTTCTTCTTATTCTTTCGTTTCTTCTTCTTATTATCCACCAAGTTACTAGCTTGAGATCTTTCGCTCGGTGAAGAAGATGAAATGGAAGAAGACCTTGCAAGTGAAGAAGGTGAAGATAATCTTATTGGTGAAGACAGTGAAGGATCAATATGAGTTTTATGTTCTTGGGGGGAAGTGCTTATGACCGAAGCACTTACTGCATTCGGGATTACCTGAGTAGAAAACAACCATACTGGTAATCCAATTGTGAGACCCGGAAGGCTCAAAGTAGCGATGTGAGGAGGTCCAATGTTTCCATAAGAAGGAAAAACAAAAGGTTCCTCTAGAGTAGGGGTTCCTTCATTGGTCATTTCGGGAACTAACGCCATTAAAAAAAAGATCCAACCTAGAGTCTACTAGGGAAAACAAGCAGCACACGCTAAAAATCTAGTAAAAAAGAAAGAAAACAAAACCTTCTCACAATGATCACACTAGTTGGTGATGAAATCCAACGTCATGGGAACAAAGTAAGAACGGGCTGAGATAGAGCGGGTGAAAAAGTTACGTTGACGACCTGCTTAACGGACTTACGCCTTGGTGCAATCTCCCACACATAATCATGGGTATACCCTCCAAGGAGCCCAAGTGAGTTTGGACAACGTTGATTCTAGGTACCGTGAAGACTTGCCCCTCCACAGTCACCTCGTGTAAAGAACCTAGAGATATAGGCCACTAAGGTTACCAATCATTACAGTGATGCATGGGGAAATAGTCGGCAGTCCGATCTACGCACAAGGGTAGGGTATCTAGCCCAAAATCAACTTGAAAGGCTTCCACTCATCATTGTGGGTATACCTTCAAGCGACCCCCATAATATGCGCAATCTCTACACCAAGACCGAAAAAGCAGGGTGAGTAACTCTGTTAGTCTCAATGCGACCTCGTGATTGACCCTTGTGTTAGAAGGGCTTCCCAGGACAAAATGAAGTAAGTGGATTTAACTCTCCCTATCACAAGATACTATGTTTGTTTGCATCTTTGGAAAGTTATCTTTCACACCTATTCCAAATCCCTACGACTAATCTAATGTAGGTTTTCTACTAGAAAAGATAAAAATGTCTAATCAATTTTTATAAGCGCTTTATTTTATGGCTATTGTTACTCAAGATGAAAATGGCGTGGACAATATGGTGTTTTGACCGACTTGAAAGTTATGCAAAGATATGAAGATGCAATCTTTTCATTTCAATGAAGTCTATGCTATGAGAAGGAGAAAACATTTACCATTCCCATATACACAATGTCCCAAAATATATTAAACTCATCAATATCAAGATTCTAGAGAAATGAAAAAAAGGTACTGTACACCAATGCACAATTCATGGCCCTCCCTGGCCATGACGGGGAAAAAATTTTGGAATTTAAGACCAAAAAATGCCAAGAATCATGCAATTTCGCTACTTCAAAAGCAAGGATGCCCCCAATCTAATATAAAGCAAGAAATTAAATCTTTTGGTTTCAAAATTTTCACTAAAAGAAATAATGAACTTTGTTAAAACAAAGAAACCCAAACTAAAAGTTTTCTTTTAAAGCGAACTATTCAAAAGAAATTTTATCTTTGCCTAAACAATTCTAAAGAAAACACAAGCTTTAGAATTGAAAGACACTCAAAGCAAGAGACTAATCCTTCAACACCAAACAAAGCAAAGATGGCTAAAAGCAACTCAAAGAATGTCAAGCAAATTGTAAACATATCAATATAGGCTCCAAAAGTTCAATCCAGCTGATCAAAGCAAAATTGGGCATCAAAAACACAAGAAGACCTAATCCAAAACTTTTACAAATGAGTTCGCAGCCTGGTAGTGGGGTACAGTGTGAGAATTAGGGATTATCGCAGTCTAGATATAGGCAGGGTGCGAGACAGTCGCACTAAACTGAACAGTAGGGTGCGAACATCAATGATTCTTGCAGGCCATAGAGAGGTACAGTGCGATAAGGTTTGTAATCAAGAAAAATTTGGAAAAAGGACAAAAAAATTTAGTGAACTTTCAGATCCAAAGAGTCTAGATGGATCTCCCGCAGACTTAGAGACCATAAAACAAGCAATCAAAGCAAGGGAAACTAGACTAACTAGGAAACAATATGTTCCCCATTTGAGTCACCAATTTTGCTACTGGATAAATCGGTAGGTGCGGACACTAACTGATCTCCCTAGATCGACCTAGATCTAGAACAAAACACACCAGAACATGACACGTTCCTTAAGTTTTAGATATTGAATTTACTAAATAAAGAGGGATGGGTGACATATCGTTTAAACGCTGCTTCCTCTCACCATCGCCATCCTAGCTCCATTCCAACGCTCATACAATGATGAACCTGCAAAAGAATGCAACCAACCAAAGTGATAGTAATAGCATAAACTCAATATAAACCTATGTATGTGATCAAGGAATCATACAATAAAACACAATGAGCTTTATAGGAAAGAATCATATTACTGTATCATATTAAATGTGAGAGAGAGATTACAACCATGGCCTTGATGTCGTAAGGTCCCTTTCAACTATCCTTCGCTCCCCACACACTTCCATTCCAAGAATTCTAAGAGCACAGATCTGATAATATTCACAATCTATCTTGACAAAGGAAAAACTCAAAGACACTCCAACCAAGCTAATAATTCCAAGCCAAATCCAACTTAGCCCTTCTCCATGAGAGCTCCTCTCCTTTTATAAGCTGAAGAGGATAAGGTGAGGAGGTTAGAATGATCCCACTAAATCATGAAAGCGAGTAAGATCCAAACCATTCGGATGCCACCTCACCATGGAAGTTTCTCCTTCTAGAGTATTCGAGAAAACACTCATTTTTCCCACATGTAAGCATTCTTTCACCCTGCCTATAGAGAATACTGCAAACTCCTCATGACCTATCTATGATGCAGCCTACGAGAATCATGCATTCTCGCACCCTAGCTATAATGCAGCCTGTGAACTTCCTTTTTTATAGGGTTTTTACAAAGGAAAATGCAACTTATTTTCTCAGGAAAAGTTCTTCTCCCTTCCTTCTTCAGGGACTCAGGCCAATGACCCCTCTGAAGGCAACAGATAGGTTTACATTATTAATGGTCATAGGGATGACAAAAATAATGTGTAACAAGGACCGACTCTAAATGCATGTTGATCGAAATCCCAATGATGGATCAGTTGTGTAAGAAAGGAAGAATTTCCCTTCAGGGATGTAGTCTTCTCATAGTACTTGGGGAGGCCTACATTCCTCAAAAGGAGTCACGTAGTTGCAGTACTAGGTTGAGGGTACAAATCCATCTCCCTCTCTCTGGCCTCCCAGTCCCGAACCATATTGTATTGTTCTAGTCTTTGTTATTTCTCTTCCATGCGTTGGAATCTCTGCATAATTAACATATAAATTACATCAACATCATACATAAAAACATAACTTGTTTTTAGTAAATGAGAAATTTAGTTCAAAATATGCAAACAAAATTTTTTTACAAAAAAAAAAAAAACCTTTGGTGCATCAACAAAACAGTAACGCATCGCCCATGGTGCACACACATATCTTACACACCGCATGCAAAGTGAAATTTATTTTATCTTATGTGTAGTAATTATCAAAGCACCAAGGTTCCCCATTGTGTACGCACCAGTGCTTTATATATCACAAATGAATTTATCTAACAAGACCTATTTTCCATGGTGCATCTGTTATTATGTATGCATCAGTGTGTTACCTATAAATGATGCACTGCTTGAAAAACTATCTATTTTAAATGGTGCATATAGTACTGTGAACGCATCGGTGCGTTCCATATAACCAACACACTATTGAATGGAAACTATTTATTTTGACATGTGCGTTCATAATAAATGCATCGGTGCATTCGTTATAAACAATGCACCAGTGCGTTTATTCAGAATACACAGGTGAAAATAAATAGTTTCCATTCAACGATGTGTATAGTTTTATGAACACAACGATGCATACATATAAAGGACGCACCATTCAGTGGTAAGTATTCTATTTTAAATAGTGCGTATATTTTTATGAATGCACCGGTGTGTTCCTTATAACTAACACAACATTGAAAAGAAACTATTTATTTATGCCTATGCCTTCATAATAAATTCACCGCTGCATGCATTATCAACAACCCACTAATGCGTTTATTCGACACACAGAAATGAAAATAAATAGTTTCCATTAAATAGTGTGTATAGTTTTATAAATGCACCGGTGTGTACATACAAATGATGCACCGTTCAGTGGAAACTATGTATTTTGGATGGTGCATCTGTTATTGAGGACATCCGATGCGTCTTTGGTAAGTACGTGTTGGTCCATTCTGTAATATGATGCACCATTGAAAAATGACTATACATGATTGGTGCACCCTATAAAATTTACAGGGCACATGTCACGTGGTGTGATCCGAATGGCTCGAATGTACCTTGCAAAATAAAATATTTTTTTTTGAAAAACAATGCAAATTTAACTCAATTTCAAAATTTGATCCGCTAAAAAGACAATGTACAAAGAAATAAAGAATCTACCCAGACATTTTCTCGTCAAGGAGGCATTGTTGGGATGTAGTGAAAAAAATGAAAATTTCCCATCGTATGGAAAAATTGGAATCCCACAAACTAAGCACCAAACGGAAATAATGAAAGAAAATTAAGAATCGATGGTAGTGCACTTCAATTGGGAAAAGTTGGCACTGGTGCTTGAGAGCTTCTCTGCACTGGAAATGGTAAAAAAAAAAATTTACCACTTTTATTTTTTATTTTTTATTTAACCTTGTTCTGGTGCACTCGCGTTAAGCGCACCGATGAGAACAATAGAAAATAGCACACGATTAATTTTTTAAAAAATTATGACGATGCACCATAGGGAGCACATTGGTGCAACCTCAAGAAAAATGCGCACTATTTTTTTTTTTTTTAAAACACAGACTATGCAGTTGTTTGTTGCGCACCGGTGCCCGTGATTTTTTTTATCTCCGATTTTTATTTAAACCATGTTCCGGTGTGTGTGATTTAAGCACATTGGTGCTAACCACTACATATAACACACCGTTTTAATAAAAAACAGGTGACGATGCCCCATATGGAATGCACCAGTACGCCACTAGGACAAATTTGCATTGTTAAGCATTTAAAAAAAACATAGACTGTGGAGTTGTTTGTTACACACCGGTGTTGCAAGGGGAAAATGACACACTGGTGTTAGCATCGGAAGTCACTCCTGGATTGCAGTAGGAGCAGAGCCCGACACCCATTAGTTTAATGTCACAATTTGTTTATAAAATGGATGATCAAATGGAGGCAAGCTCAGGAAAGCATCATTTCAATTCTGAAAATAGGCCAGGCATGCATGGGCAAGTGAGGTCTTAGATAAACTTCAAACAGTGAGTTGTAATAAGGGTGAGTAGGGGGGAGACTTGTATAAGAAGAGTGCAGGGGTCTGTTATAAACATCAGGTTCCTAACAGAATGTGAGAAGAAACGTCCAAATGACAAGATCTTCTTACATTCAAATGCAGAAGACTAGAGAAAACAGTAATGCAACAACAAATCCTTTATCATAACATAACTGCAACAATTCATGCGAATCATTCGATCATGAACTCTCTAGCATGAGACGAAAACAATGTGAAGTAGGAAAACTATTTTTCATAAAACAAGAAATCTCAGATACAAATGCACAACCAGGGAACTAGAATGGTTGTTAAAACATTACAATCAGCAGCTCTGCTCTACCATCGATAGATACAAAAATGGAGAAAACGCCTACATATACTCAAAAAAACAACAACAAAAAAATCGAGATGTTGCATTAAGAGCTTTGCATCTGCATGGCGTCTGACAATCTACACCTGCAGTCTCTGGGCGATCGTGCACCTATGGCAGATGCAATTGGACTTCTGACAGTTCCGCAGGTGAATCGACGTGCTCTTAATTCGTCGCCGAACTTTCCCATTATGGCGGAGATGATGTCTAACCACCACCAACTACCTTAATAACTGCTTCATTGGGATTGAGGATGACTCGGCCGACTTGGCACCTTGGGGACGTGGAAGGCCCCTCTTACTGCCACCTGGATTAACTGAACGACCCGATGAATATGTGTGGAGGCCAGCACGAAGGGTTGGGCGCAGAATGGGAGTGGTGGCGCCAAAACCATGGGGTGAATTAAGAAGAAATGAGGTGTGAGAGAGGTGGTAGGGGAAGACACATGGCAGAAGGAAATAAGCGGAGGGAGCAAGAGATGAGATATAACGGACACGCTTTAATGGGAGGCTGACATGGAAAGGGGCAGGGCACATGGTAGGTGGTGAGTCGATGATGAGATGGGGAAGGGATAAAGGGGGGTGAGACTCATCGCACGATCAGGTGGAGAACAGATGGCAAGATGATACGGCAAGAAAGGGGGCCCCACGTTGGTTAAACGTAGAAACACAGAGGATGTCCGGATTGCATATGCGTCATTGATTCAGGCGCTCTAATCGTAGCCATCGGAGAGATGTGTCCTCGATTCCCTGTGATGCTCTAAGAACACTTTTGCAAATTCAGTGCCTTGCTGTTGGGCTATGGAGTCACTTATTAAGCTGAAAACAAAAACAATATTTACAAAAAACAAAAGAGCCGACTACGGCTCACAAAAAACTTCTTTGCCTTCCAGATCCTGCAACCTGTATGTGTTGCTTGAAAATACTTCAAGGATCTTGAAAGGCCCAAACCAGAGGGCATCAAACTTACTGTGCTTGCCCCTGTCCTGCCTGGGTGCATCCCATTTGAGCACCAGATCACCTTGCTCGAACTCTTTCTTTCTGCCTTTCCTGTCAAAAGCCTGCTTGATCTTCTGCTGATGATTGTAGGCCCTGTTCATGAACTGCTCTCTAATCTGCTGCACTTCCACCATCTGATGAATCCTTCTGACCATATTGTCAGGCTCTCCTTCAAGGTCCTGGAGGAATTTTGCCACAGATAAGGCGAGCTGAGTAGGGAAAACAACCTTTGTTCCGTAAACAAGTTGGAAGGGTGAGATGCCTAGGGACTTCTTCGTTGTCACTCAGTCAGCCCATAGCGAAAATTTGAGCTTTGAATCCCAGGCCCTTTTATTGTCTTCCACTAATTTCTTAATGAGCTTGATCAGACTTTTATTGGAAGATTCCGCCAGTCCATTTCCTTGAGGATAATAGGGAGTAGAGTGAATCAGTGAAATCTCAAATTGTTCACAGAACTTGACCAGAGGATTAGACCTGAAGGGGGTGGCGTTATCAGTGACAACTTTGCTAGGGAAGCCAAATCTGGCTATGATATCCTCCAGGAAGCTGATAATTACTTTGTGGGAAGTGCTCCTAGTGGGGACAACTTCCATCCATTTGGTGAAATAGTCTGTCGCAATCAGGATCCATCTGTGCTGGCCACTTGAGGGAGGATGAATTTCTCCAATGAAGTCCAATCCCCACTGCTGAAAGGGCATTGAAACTACTACAGGCTTTAATGGCAGAGATTTGAGCTGCTGCTTTCCTGAGAACTTCTGGCATTTGATGCAAGCTCTGAGTTCTCTACAGATATCAGGGAATAAAGTGGGCCAGTAATACCCAGCTCGGAGGATCTTATGGGCTGTGGTCTTCCAGAAATGATGACCCCCACAAAGGCCACTGTGGAAATCAAATGTAACCTGATGGGCTTCTTGTGGGTCTAGGCACCTTAAAAATACCCCTAAAGGGTCTTTCCAGTACAAGGCTTGGTCAATGAGGAAATATCTGACCGCCTTGAGCTTTAGATCTCTTGCCTTGCTTTTTTCCATGCCATCAGGAGGCCTCAATTCTTGCAGAAAGTACAAGATATCCTTGTACCAGGGGCATGCTTCTAGTGATAAAGCACCTTGGGAACTCTTGTTGGATGACTCGGCTTGCTTACTGATGAAGTTAACCCTCAAAGATTTGCAATTGGATTCAGCCAACAACTTGGCTAAACCTTGCCCCTTTATCAATTTGGTGGGCTTAACCTCTAGATCAAACTCCAGGATCTTGGCAATCCATTTACCTCTTCTCCCGTCTATGTCAGGCTGTACGAGGATGTCCTTCATAGAGGCAGAAGGAACGTACGCGGTGATCTTTGAGTGCAAGACATAGACTCTGAAATCTTTGAGGGCTTTCACCAAGGCATAATCCTGCTTCTCCATGATCTCGTACCAGAGTTCTGCATCTCTCAATGCCTTGCTATAGAAGGCAATAGGTTGCTCTCACCCTTGATCATTTCTCTACAATAAGACCACTACTACTATATCACAAGAAGCAAAAGAAAAAATCAGGAAATCTTTGGAATTGTCAGGACTGATCAGCACCAGTGCCTCAGTCAATGCCCTTTTTATCTGGACAAAAGATTCCCTAGGTTCAGTGGTCCATTTCACTTCATTTCCCTTTCTGAGCATGGCTATGATGTGTCTCACCAGCTCAGCAAAATTTGAGACAAATCTCCTCAGAAAATTAATCTTCCCCAAAAAGGCCTGGACTTCCTTCTTGGATCTGGGAAGAGACAAGGTCTGAATTGCCTCTACCCTACTAGGATCAATTATCACTCCCTCTGTTGATACTATATGGCCTAAAAGCTTCCCCTCCTTCATAGAAAACAAAGATTTCTTGGGGTTTAAAGATAAGTCATACCTCCGACACTTTAGGAAAACTTTTTTCAAGTGGCAGCAGTGCTCCTCATCTGACCTGAAGAAGACTGTGATGTCATCCAAATAGATCACTGCAAACTGATCTTTCTCCCTGATGAAGGCTATATCCATAGCTCTCTAAAAGGTTGCCCCTGCATTCATCAATCCAAAAGGCATTTTGGCATACATGAATGTGCCCCAAGGAGTGATGAAGGTTGTTTTTTCTCTATCCTCAGGCATGATTGATATTTGATTATACCCCGAAATCCCATCAATCATGGATATCCTAGATGCTCCAGTTACCTTCTGCAATATGTGTTTCATGTTGGGCAGGGGATAATTTTCTTTCCTTGAGCTTCTGTTCAGGTTCCTGAAATCAACACAGAGTCTGATTTCTTCGCTTTTCTTCCTTACTGGAACCAAATTGGCTACCCACTCAGGATACCTCAAGGGGATAATGATTTGGGCATCTAACAATTTCTTCACTTCTTTCTCCATGACAGGTAGCAACATGGGATTTATCTGTCTCAGCTTCTGCCTGAATGGCTTAGCTTCTTCTTTCAGTGGGATCTTGTGCTCAATGACAAATGTGTCATAGGTTTTGAGGTCTTCATAGGCCCATGCGAACACATCAGCAAATTCCTTTAATAACCCAGCGTATTCCGCCCTCTGTTCATTAGTTAGGCTTCTTGACAATTTGATGAACTTAGGCACATCCTGCGTGCCAATGTTGCATTCGGCTATGTCAACATCTTCACTTGAGACACCACTCTTTATTGCCACATCATTTTTGTCAAACAGTCTTTCTAAAGGGACCAGTCCCCTCGGAATGTGATTGCTAGGCAGTTGAATAATCTGGTGATTAACAATTTTATTCAAGAATACCTCAGAGGGGGGTTCACCTTCAGGATCAGGGTCCTGATCGATGTGCAATGCAGAAAACTCATCGACGGACTGAAGAAATTTTTCGATTTCAAGATCGTCCTCGAATACCTTCCAATACTTTATGTTGTCCGGGATGGATGGCCTGTATCTTACTTTGACCTCACCATTAATATTTGGGGGCCGGGGGATCCTGAACAAACTGGCTGAGACTGCTAGGGAGTCGGCTGCGGTATTCTCTTCCCTTGGGACAAAAACAATGTTGAAAGAAGAGAAGAAATTATCAATCAAGTCCCATACCTCATTTCTGTAGCTTCTAAGCTGAGGATGCTTGGCCCGATAAATATTTTTGACCTGTTGGATGATCAATTATGCATCCCCAAGCACAGCCATCTCCTTTATTCCCATCTCTTTTGCAACCCTCATACCCAAAACAAGAGCTTCATATTTTGCCACATTGTTGGTGATTTCGAATTCCAGCTTGTATGACAAAGATATGATCTCTTGACAGGGCGATATGAAAACCACTCCGGCACCTGCACCTATACTGGAGGAAGCTCCATCAAAGAACATCTTCCAAATAGAGGTGGTTGGAGGAGGTATCTCCTGATTAAGAATGGGTTGCTTTCTGATCTGTAAAGAGGCCTCAGGAGTTTCGACGATCTGTAACAAACTAGACCCTAAATCAGTTTCAAGTGCAAAGATGGGGTGATTAGTGGGGTTTGCTTCATCACTCACAATATAGGCTAGCTGGGCTTCTCTGTACAACCTACTGTGTTTCCCTCCAAAAACTGGGATGGTGGCATATGTGAGATCCATTTGTAATGTTCCTCCAAGTCTCTTAATCCAAGACCTTGACAACAACATGCCAAACTTGGGGGGAACATCAGCTACCACAATGTCCATGACCACACTCTTCATGGGCAGCTGAAACAAAGAAACCACCAGGTCCTTGATGACTCCCAAACATTGCACCCTCATCGAATCAAAAGAGTACAAATCATGATAGGCCTTGGTCACTTCTAGTCCTAGTTATTCCATGATTATCTTGGGCATAAGGTTATGGGAAGCTCCTGAATCCATGAGGCAATTATGCAACACTTTATCATGTATATTCAAGGAGGTGTAGAAGGGAGGGGATGAATCATCTTTGTCTTCTACCATGGGACCTAGGATGACAGCTGGCTTCTCATCTTGAAGGTTCACTGAGTCAGAGGGAGGCTGAAGGGACTCAGATTGTAGAAGCTTAGAGAGGGACCTTTTAAGGTCTTCATTTTTAACTAGCTCAGAGATAGGGACGGGAATCCTGATCTTTTGAATTTCATGCTAAAAATTAAAAGAGGAAACAGGCTTAGGGGCTTCCCTTACCTCAGCGACAGGTTCTTTGGCTACTGACAAAACACTCTGAGCTTTCTTTTCTTTAGTCGTGGTTGTTGCAGTTTTAGTAGGCCTATCTGCTATGAGGGGCTGATCTTGGATGTCAAAGTCTCCTTCTTTCTTTCTTGACCTAAGATTGTATCTGTTAGAAGTGTGGCCATCCCTCTCTCCCTTTCCCAACTCATGGATCTGAATGTTAATCAAGGATTTTTCGTATGCAGACTGAGTCAAATGGGGAAAAGGAGGGGCTTCCTCAACACAATGAATTTCAGGGTCGAATTCGTCTATCTCCTCTCCTTCCTCATGAGTAACCAGGTTATTTTGGAGGGGGGGGTTGAATCCTTTGATCCTCTCTGTCTTTTCCCATCTATTCCCTTGGGAAGGCCTGTGGTCCATTGTTATTGGGTCTCCTGAAACCTCTATTATTAGCATTCTGGGGATTTCTGTACATGGAATTCCCTTCTAATTCCCACCTTTCCATCCTGGCAGAAAGTGATTTTAGTACTCTAGTTGTCTCATCTTTCTGATGGGGCATGGGAGAGGAACTGGATGGGGAGGCTTCGGGCCTTTTCTTGGATACATTTCTATCAGCAGTGTTCCTGAGTCGATCAACAGCCAATATGTTAGATTCTACCTCCACGGCTGCATCCTGCATGTGGGCCAGTGTAGTGGCTCTTCTCTCCCTTAGCAGTAGGAAGAAATCGGGATCAAAAGCGCTAGCATAAGTGATCTTAGCCGAGGCTTCTGAGGGCTTTATCTCAGTGGGAATTTTATTGTACATTTTATTGAATCTCTTGGAGAAGTCGGAGACAGACTCTCCTTCTTTTCTTTTCAAAGATCCAAACTCTGTCATATAATACATGAAATCTTTTTTATCTCCCCACTGTCTCAAAAAGGAATTATCTAAAGCTTCTATCCCATCAATAGATCCAGGAGGCAGGGCCTTGAACCATTTTCTAGCCTCGCCTTGGAGGCTATGGACAAAAATCCTCATCCATATGTCTGCATGCATGATGACATTATCATATGTGAAACTGTAAAAGGATTTTAGGTGTTCATCTGCAGTTACGTCCCCCTCACCCGTGAACTTGGGCAGTTGCTTGAGGTAACCATCTTCCAGGAGGGCATTGAGGGGCTGAGGTAACACAAGGGGAGCATACCTAGTGGCTATAATAGCCTCCATTCTGGTCATAGGGGGATTAGAAGCAGCCATAGGAATATTAGGTGGAGGAGAACTTGGAGGAGAAGGGGTTCGCGAAGGGGCTGCGGGAAATGAGTCTCGAAGTGGAGTGGGAAACAAGAGAGGGTTTAAGGAGAAGACTAACGAGCTCAAGTCAGTAGGCACTCCTCTTTGTGCAGGAGTGGGGAACTCTTTTGTAGTCCCGGGTCTACACCGAGGAACAACTTCAGAGGAGAGGGGAGTGACAAGGATTTCTCCCTCCAATCCCAGACCAGGAGGGGAAAACTCAGCAGGAACACTCCAAAAATTTAGGAAACGGGAAACTTCTGAAGAGGCCTGGTTATGAAGCTAAGAATATGAAAACGAAGTTTTTACGGAAGGAGGTGGGGAAATACCTGGTTCAGCAGCGAAACTTTCTCGTTGGGAGGGCTTCCCTTTTCTGATAATCACCTTCATATCTTCTTCAAGCGTGGCCAGAGGCAGTTGTGGATGGGACCACGTGTGTCTACCGCTGGAAGCCACAACTAACCCAATAGGTTCATCTCAGTGGAGTTGTCACAGTGGAGTCTCCAGGTGCACAATAGCAATCTTGATAATTCTGATATCTGATGCACCTTCAGAATCAGTGAATCGTTGTCGTTCAATCCCGGGGAAAATCTTCAACTTCGCTCCCCGGCAACGACGCCAGAAATGTTAGCGTTGAAAGTCACTCCTAGATTGTAGCAGGAGCAGAGCCCGACACCCATCAGTTTAATGTCACGATTTGTTTATAAAATGGATGATCAAATGGAGGCAAGCTTAGGACAACATCATTTCAATTCTGAAAATAGGCCAGGCATGCATGGGCAAGTGAGGTCTTAGATAAACTTCAAACAATGAGTTGTAATAAGGGTGAGTAGGGGGAAGACTTGTATAAGAAGAGTGCAGGGGTCTGTTATAAACATCAGGTTCCTAACAGACTGTGAGAAGAAACTTCCAAATGACAAGATCTTCTTACATTCAAACGTAGAAGACCAGAGAAAACAGTAATGCAACAACAAATCCTTTATCATAACATAACTGCAACAATTCATGCGTATCATTCGATCATGAACTCTCTGGCATGAGACGAAAACAAGGTGAAGTAGGAAAATTGTTTGTCATAAAACAAGAAATCTCAGATACAGATGCACAACCAGGGAACTAGAATGGTTGTTAAAACATTACAGTTGGGAGCTCCTCTCTACCATCGATAGATACAAAAATGGCGAAAATGCCTACATATACTCAAAACAACAACAACAACAAAATCGAGATGTTTCATTAAGAGATTTGCGTCTGCATGGCTTCTGACAATCTGCACCTGCAGTCTCTGGGCGATCGTGCACCTATGGCAGATGAAATCAAACTTCTGACAGTTCCGCAGGTGAATCGACGTGCTCTTAATTCGTCGCCAAAATTTCCCATTATGGCGGAGATGATGTCTAACCACCACCAACTACCTTAATAATTGCTTCATTGGGATTGAGGATGACCCGGCTGACTTGGCACCTTGGGGACGTGGAAGACCCCTCGTGCTGCTACCTGGATTAACTGAACGGCCCAATGAATATGCGTGGAGGCCAATGTGAAGGGTTGGGCACGGAATGGGAGTGGTGGTGCCAAAACCGTGGGGGTGAATTAAGAAGCAATGAGGTGTGAGAGAGGCGGTAGGGGAAGACACATGGTGGAAGGCAATAAGCGGAGGGAGCAGGAGATGAGATATAACGGGCACGCTTTAATGGGAGGCTGAAATGGAAAGGGGCAGGGCACATGGCAGGTGGTGAGTCGATGATGAGATGGGGAAGGGATAAAGGGGGGTGAGACTCATCGCACGGTCAGGTGGAGAACAAATGGCAAGATGATATGACAAGAAAGGGAGCCCCACGTTGGTTAAACGCAGAAAGACAGAGAATGTCCGGATTGCATATGCACCGTTGATCCGAGCGCTCTAATCGCAGCCGTCGGAGAGATGCGTCCTCGATTCCGG
>ML799781.1:94746-118578 GCA_009831015.1 Picea engelmannii
AAGGTAGAATGGAGAGGGGGGTCCGGAATCGCCTTAAATGTCATTGATCTGGGTGCTCCGATCGTGACCATTGAAGAGATGTGCCCTCGATTCTGGACCCCCCCCCTCCACTTAAAGGTAGAAAGGCGGGGGGGCTCCGGAATCCTATGTGCGCTGTTGATCCGGGCGCGCGAATCTATGTCGTCCAAATTTGCTTGTCTCTTAATCACAAGCGCATTTGCGCCCCCAAACTTATAGTAAATGGGTTTTTCACCCACTCCTTCGCATCCTAACCCATCTTACCAGAAATGTCGCTAACAACTGGTATGCATTTTGGAAGAAAAATGCAATATGACACGCCTGGTTTTGTGCACCGGTGCACCTGTTTAGGGCGTATCGGTGATTTCGATTTTATTTTATATGATGCACACCATTGTTTTATTTGTTTTTTAAATAACTCTGCAACGGTGGACCATTGCCTATTAACACCGATTCCTTTAGATATGGTGTTGCACCGGTGAAGTATAGTCTTATAAAAGCATCATTAGAAAAACGTCCACTAAAACATATGCCCACACACCTCTTCTAGTGACCTCCACTATAAATGGATTTTTGGGATATTTTTATAGGGGCTTCTGCAAAAATCTCCACTATAGGGTCTTTTCCTTGTAGTGAATCCCAATAGAAGCAGTATTACTTGCTTCCATAAATAGTTTCCTAATAAGATGATGATAAGGATAAGCCACCTCAGGGGGGACTACCTGAATAAGGATTGGGTTTGAAATATCGGTTATCAGAGGGTTTGCAGGCCTGGATCCTTCATCTTCGAGGTCAGAAATGCTAGTCTCCTCATGTGTAGGAAAGTCTTCTCTAGGAATAGGCTCGGGAATAGTTTCTTGTGGCCCATTGGTTTCAAAAGAACCCTCTTGATCTATTCTTCACCTCAATGGTAGTAGAGGTGGCTCCAAAGTAACCAACTGCAGGTTCTAAAGCCTACATGAATGACAGATCTGTTGATATTCCACCTTTTGAAATGATCAACCAACACTCTAAGGTTAAGCTAGAAAGAAAAATAGAGCACACAATAAAAAGTCCCTAAAGGAAAATCAAGCGATCAACTGACTGGTAGGAAGAACAGTTAATCCAATCGAAACTAGAGAAACTTACTGGTGAAAATGTAACTCGAACATAGAAACACCCTCCAGGTATACTTTGCAAAGTGTGATCCGATGTATTCCCTAGGTACTGCATTATACTTCCGCAATCACCCGCATAAGTCCCTATAAAAAGGAAACTAGGTTTCAAGCTCCCAGTCAGTTACCAGGAGGGTACAATCGACAGTGGGGTTGATCGTAATGAGAAGAATAGGAAAGTCCAAAGAATTTCAAGGGTACTGAAGGAAAATGGTTCGAAAGACAACTGAGGATCCTGAATGGATTCAAGGTAAACAAAGCTCTGTAGTAAAATGCGGTCAACAAATATTCCAAGAATGACCCTCAATATTTGATCCCCACTACACTTGGTTGGACTTTGGAGGGCTTATATCCTCTACCTTTCATCACACGACCTCGTGTTTAGCCCCTGTGTTAGAGGGGGTACTGGCTAACTCTTACAAAACTAGAATTTCACACTTCCTATCATAGACTCTTCTTGGCTAACTCTTATGAAACTAAAATTTCACACTTCCTATCATAGACTCTTAAGTTTATTTGAGTGGCCTTGAATATTTTCCTCTCCACACCTATTTCAAGGCCCTAAATCCTAGACTACTTGGTGTACCTTATAAACATAAAAGTCTAGTTGATTTTAGCTAATCGTTGATTTTAATGGCTTGATTTACTCAGGAGGTAGGTAAGTGAAACTCGTTGTGTTATTGAGAGATGAAATAGAAGAGTTAATATGATTTCATAACATTGTGCATAATAAAACTACGTTCTACAACTGAAAAAATGGCTTTTTAACTTTGAAGGTGCAAACTTTTCAAATTATAGACGAAGATCGTGAAATGCATTTTTTCATAGAACGTTTCTTCGTTTCAAAATGCAATGAAAACTACTACAACTTTCAAGGAAGAAGCTTAAAAGGAATTTTGGAATCATAACTCTTTTCTTTTATAACAAAACAACCTAAGCTACTAACAACAAACAAACATGCATAATAAAATGCAAATGCAGTTAATGAACTGCAACATTTTTTTTTATATATGCTTAGAAATTAAAGTAGCAAGTAACTATATTTTTTTTTTTTCAAAGCATAATCAAGGGAAAGAGATGACAAAAAAAAGACTACCATAGGCCCTAAACCATTTCTTGAAATTAGGGATTCACTGGAATCCATAGGAGGACGTAGAGCTCACAAGTTGACCCTTAACCTTGACAAGAAACAAAAGAGATAAAGAAACAAAAATATTCTTAACAAGTTCCAAGATAATCCGAGCCTTGAACCTAGCCAAACAAAATCAATCAGAGACCCTAGAAACTCAGGAAAACTTGAGAAGCCAAGAAATTCCTAAAAGGAAAGAAAATTCTTTTGAAAAAACTCTTCCATATGACATAGATGTGTGTTGATAACATTCATCTTGCGTATGTACGTTGGCTGTGTATAATACAAAATGCATATGTACGCAGGATGGGTATATAACAAGGTGCTTACACTGCTGAAAATTTTCAAAAAAAGAAAAGCATTCAGACATGGCACTCAATTCAGGAAGTTTGGTAAGCACCTGTAAGGTGACTAGAGACGCAAAAAGACTCAGAAAACTTAAACAAAGATGAATTCAATCCAAACAAATATCTCCTAAAAATACCCTAGAGAGACTCCCCAGTGGAGTCGTCAATTCTTCTATGGAGAAAATCCCCTAATTTGGATCTAGGGACTAGGCTGAGCCTTGACACCCTAAAATATAGAAGAGGTTATTTTCTACCCAAAACCACACACAACCTTATGATAATTAAGGGAAGAGAGATAAGATTGAAACATGTACCTTAAATCCATATGGATGATGTTGATCCCTTCCAATTATTTTTCGTTCCGAGATTTCAGGCCTCCTCCCAAAGCTGGCTTGAAAAAATTATTACATAACAATATATGATAACATATTCTTAATTATCAATATTATCTAAAGAGTTAGTTATTCATGAAAATATTCATAAACATAAACACATATAAATAAGATCTAGGACAATTTTGGTTTTCTCTTTTATTAATAACAAAATTGGAGGTTACAACGTAAAATTTGTTGGTGCCAGTTCACGAACCTCACCTGGGTTCCTCTACTATGTCTCCAAGTGAACTATTCTCAATACAATATTCACCACCAACATTCCAATACAAGGGTAAAAGGATGGATGGTATAAGGAAGATGGATGGAAGGCAATGTTGAGGAAAAAACTCAGAGAAAAATGCAGAAGGCTTGGGGAACAAGGGAGAAATTTTTGCAGAGTTCTCTTACCTCTAGTTTGATATATCCAAATGACCCCCCTAGGGCCATATTTATATGAGAAACTTATGGTTAATTATTTTCCAGAAGGGATACAGGAGGTAATATGGTTGAAAAACCTAAGACAACCCATAAACTCTACCAGAAAGCGCAGATTTTATATTTTTTTGTCACTTTTTAGAGTACACACATGATTTCAGTAGTATAAAATGCATATGTATGTTGGATTTCAAGTATGCATCTAGTGTATGTACACTCTCTACATATGCAACCAGATGTGTATGCCAAGAAAAAAAATGTTTTTTGAGAAGAACTCCATCAAAATTGGTTGGCGGATGTATGAATGAGTGGGTTAGCATCAAGGATGTACATAAGTGGCATTTTGAGTTATAACACCTATACAAGATGAGGCAGCTAGACAGGAAGATGAAGTACATGATGTGGCCCCATCAGGTAAAGAGCACCACTCTAATGTTGTATTTATTAATTAAATACTTGTAATGATAATAACAAAAATATCAATTTAACATTTCTTTATTATTGCAGTAGATCCTGGAACCTTACAGTAGCACCCACGTAGTGGGTACATGACCCGAAAAACAATAAAGAAAGCTATAGAGGCTACCAAAATAACTGATAAATAATTTGTAGAACATGATCAGTTGATTTCTAAATTTGTGAAAATAAAAAATCCAAAAAAGAAGTGATTGTAATAACATTATGACATATTATTTTTGATAATATAAACTAATGTCATGAAATATTTTTTTCCTATGAATGAATGAATTAATGAGTGAATGAATGAATGTTATAAGTAATTAATGAATAAATGTTGAATGTTTATTTATGATGAAAAGCACATATTTTCACATAAATTTAGTTATTTTCAAGTACATGCATTGGGTATGGGGAATTGAGAGTGATGTGTAAGGGGGGAGGGGCCATATGAGATTCCACCTTCACGTGGTTGGCCCTGTTCAATAGATAATATTAAACTATTCTCGAAACAAAGAGAAGCTCAATAAGGTAATTCTCTTTATTCTTATGTATTATATATTCTTGTAAATTTTGAAATGCATGTCTATTTCGTAAAAAAAAATTCATAAATTTAACTTTTCATGGCTCATTGATTTCTACAGGACTTCGCACTAGGAATTGCAACTGATCACTGGACTATGTGGAGAGGCTTCATCAATTGTACTAAAAGGTACATAATACTCGTGAATCTATCTTTTTATATGTTGTTTTAGTTATTTACCTTTCATGTGCATTGTAGTGTTTTACTTCATTTATTATACGTGGTTTATTTCATTCATTCAGGACTGTATGCATATTTACCCTAATATATATCACATTAGTTTTGACCTAAAATATATGAACAAATCATCAAAAAAATTCAATCTCAATTTCATCAAATTCATACTTGGAAATTAAGAAAATTATGTATAGTTATAGAAACAAATGTCATAATGTCCTTAATGATCATTAAAAAGAATAAATGTTTCAGATGAGGCTCTACATAGTATGGGCCAAATAATGGACCATTTGGAATCCCATCATTACCCCATAGCTATAAGTTTTGCATGCCCCTATGCAACAAAACAACTCCTCAAAAACTAATCTTAACCCTACTCAACCTTCCTTTTCTAACTATTGCTCCCTATATGTTGTATGGCTGAAGTCATAGGATACAATCTGGGTGATTTCATCCTTGTTGTATCCCCATCTATTTTTATCTTCTTATTCATCCACCCCCCCTATAGACTACCAAGAGGGAATGCGGTCGAGGCGTAATGGTTATTTGAATATAATCCTTAATTAATTTAGCTTTGACCTCTTAAGAGTTTCAATATATAGGTTGGATATGAATAAAGAAGATTTTAAATTAGATGGGGAGTGAGGCTCCATATTCCTCAGGGTAAATGGTATCTCCTCCCACCTATTTTGGAACATATACACCATTTTGTCTCTTGAATTTGTTACCATGACTTCATAGTGAGACCATATTTATTGGGGGACCATATGTATGGGTGAGGCATAAAAATGTTGTGGAGATATAACTCATAGAGATTATTTTTGTCTTCTTCATTGCATTGTTGATATGCCTCTGCGAATTATTTTTGAGTATCCAATTCATGAGGGAGACATTTGGAAATTTGGTCAAATTGAAACCCAAGCCATTATTCTTGAAGGAATAATACATAAAAATTTTATTGAAGGTCTGCAAGGGGACATGTTCTATGAAACCTTTATAGTATTATGGATAGTTTCTTATGATATTTAAATTATGTCCAATTTATATTTGACCTACCTTCCTTGTCTTTAAAATTCCATATTAAATCTTTCATTCTCACTTTCCAACTATTTCTTATCATCTAAGTGTTGCATTCTGAGGATTTGGAGCTTTTCTTGTAAGACTACAATTTGTTGTTCATACTGTGATTGGGAGCCCACTATGGTTGTGATTTTTTCTCCTTTCTATCCTCTATAATTTTCTTTGACTCTGGGATATTTGTTGTATATTATTCTAATTGATCCATGATTTATTTGATGTTAGGATCATTCTTCTCAGTGTGAGTCACCTCATGAGATTCTCCCAAGTCCTTTTCTAGGATAGAAGGTATATTTTTATCAATGAATATGGAAGGGGTTCATTGGATAATAGCTAACTTTATTGCTACTAGGGATTTGGTCCTTTCCCTTGTAACTTGGCCTTTATACCCCCCTATTGAATTGCATATATTGATTTTGAGGGGACTATTTTGTGTTGTGCTTATCCATACCAAGGTAGCAACAATATCCCTATATTCATCTTATGTCTTGGTAGATGCTTCTTTTTTTCTTCCTCTATGTTTGTCTTCTTATGTATTCTTCTCTTTTTTCTCATACTTTCCTTGTCTCCAATGTTTTTCTTCTTTCCAAATTATTTTGTAGGGGCCTCTTAGATTGGAACGTCTTGTAGGTCCAAGAATTCCTCCTTTCTCATGGTTTGGAATCTATCCCAAGTAATTTTCCATTTTTTCCTTTCCAAGGAATCATGCATAATTAGTTTAATTATCCCATTGTGGGATATTGCCTATGTTTTTCCTATATGTTACTTTGAGCTCATGTCCCTCAGATATTGCAACAATTTTAAGGGATGCTCAAGTTATTTTCTGAATTTTGATAATAAAAATGCCTTAGGTGATGAAATAAATTTAAATGAAAGGAATAGGAAATACCCTCATAGATTACATATTTCATGATATATAGAGATACTTCATCCCATGGTAAAGGTATGGTTTCCCTCTTAGCACCATTCTTAGTTTCTTCAATTTTTTCATAGGATTTGAGGAAATATTTCTTTGCTAATATGGTCGGTTTCCTTTCCTCATTATCCAAAATTAAATTTTAATGTCCACATTGACAAGGATTATGGGTAGTGCTAGTCGAACCTACTGGCATGTTATAAGAAGGAATTCCTTGACTACCTACTCCAAACAAGCTAAAGTTTACTCTCGGCTCGGCGGGATGTTGGTGAGAACCACCGAGCGAAGGGGAAAAAAGAGGTATATGACCCCCTCCATAAGGGAAAACATTATAGGAAGCTGAAGTGCCCCCCATGGATCCTTGTAGGGGAGCATTAGAGCTCCCTTCCACTAGACCTAAAGTCTATAGAGTGGAGTAGGAAAGGACATAGTTCGTATCGAAGCCATGCATCCCATATGAGAATGAAGGGCATGTCTCACTCTGGGTGAAAGGAGTAGTGATCGCCATGATAGACGGAATCAGACCATTGCCCGAGGTAGAGGTGGTCGAGACCATGGTGGTCCGGACCGGTGACGGTTGATTAGGAGGTGGAACACCCCTTGTAGTGATAGTCATAGAGGGAATATGGGAATTCCCTGAAGAAGTCACAACATTTGTTTCCATTGCTTCTTTTGACACTATCTGGTGCTCGTAAGGATAAACCTGTACGATGAGGGGCGTCGATAGATCAGTGATCAAAGGTTCGTACAGACCAAGAGATTCCTCTCCAAGGTCTGAAATGGTTGGTTCCTCCAGAATCAAATGTTCTCCTCTTGGAGATGGGTCAGGCATAGTTTCCTATGACCCGATCACCTCAAAAGACTCGTGCTAGTCTAGTCTTTGCCTTAGCGGTGGCAGGGGTGGCTCCAGATTAACCAGTGGCAGGCCTAGAAGCCTTCATAACCGGAGGAGCTCCTGATCCTCCACTGTGTGAGAATATCAATGACACACTAAGTATTTTTGTTAACGTTCAAGAACCAACACACACACTAGAAAAATTCCCTATGAGATTAGACAAACAGATCACTATCTAGTTGGAAGAACAATTACACCAGCTAACTCTAGAGCAACTTACCGGTGCAAGTGAAACTCAAATATAGAAGCACCCTCTGGGTATACTTTGTAAAGTGTGGTCTGATGTCTTCCCTAGGTACCACGGTATACCCCCACAGTCACCTTCATAAGTCTCTAAAATAAAGGCAACTAGGTTTCCAACGCGTGAACAATCACCAGGTGGGTACAGTCGATAGTTGGGTGGACCACAATGAGCAGGGTATCAAGCTTGAAACCTATCAAGGGTATCAAAATCAAGTGTTCTTGAAGAAAGCTGAGGACCTCGAATGGATTCGAGACCCACAAAGCTCCATGGAAAATGTGATCAATGAAATCCCAAGATAAGACCTCTATATGCGTTCCCCACTATGCTTGGTCCGACTTTGGAGGGATTATCTTCGGTACCTTTCTGCATGCGACCTCTTATTTATCCCCTGTGTTAGAGGGGGTTCCCAGATAACTTTCATGATACTGGACTTTTTAGCACTCCCTAGCACAGACTCTTATGTTTGTTTTTGCAGCCTTGAAGAGTTTCCTCTCTAATCCTAAATCAAGGCTCTAGCCTAGACTAGTTGATGGACCCTACAAACACAAAGTCTAGTTGATTTTAATTAATCATTAATTTTGTGTGGCTTGTCTTAAGTCAAAATAAATGGAAATGAAACTAGTGATGTGTTTAGGAGACGAAGAAGAAAACAAATAGAAGGCTGGAAACAAAAATTACTTCTTGTTGACAAATTCAGATTTGCACATTTAAACTCTTTAACCAACTTTTCAAACTACTTTTTTTTTTCCTAAGATCTTTTAACAGAAAACTCAAAACAAGATTTTGCTTGACCACGAGCTACTTATTTTCCTAATTCAATCAACCAAGAACTTACGAAAGCATTATTTTTCCAGATTATTAATGAAAACAACTAACTACTTAACCAAACAAAGAAAGTGAAATCTATATTTTTTATTATGCTTCCAAAACAAGAAATTTTAAAATGTATTCTTTTATTCTTTTCAAAAGTAAAAGGGGAAAAATAAATACAAGACAAAACCAAGAAATGACTTATGTCCCACTTGCGGATTGCAGGGAGTCACTGACCAAACCCAAAAAGGTTGATCGGAAAAGACTCACAGACTTGTCTCAAACCCTATCAAGAAAATACAAGAAATATTTGAAAAAAGAAAAGATAAAATGAATTCAAACCTAATCTATATAATTTTATAACAGAGACTAGGAATGGATCAAGAAAACCCCTGGGAAGTACAACTTCTGACAGGGAAGAGGATGACTAGCCCTTATTAATTTTTTTTTATCAACACAGGCACGCTATTGACACTTCAACAACCAGCATATGTACGCGGGCTGTCCAAAGGTAGGGCACGTATGTATGCCTGCAGACTCATTGTAGGATACATACACCTCTATAACTTCTCAAGAATGAAAACTAACAATCCAACAAATCAGGCAGGGAGTACTGGTATTGAAAACCATAATCCCTTAAAGACCCAAAAACTTTCTTTGATAAAGAAAATGCAAGGATAAATTTGATAAAGAAAAGATAATATGAGGTTATAACTAGGCTACAGACCGCAACATCAGAGACCAGGACTAGAACAAGAAAACCCCTGAGAAGGATCACTTTTGACAGGGAAGAGGATGACTGACTCTCCTTTAAAAAAATATTTTTTGAACTCAGGCGTGCTACTGACACTTCAACAGCTAGCATATGTACGCAGGTTTTCTAAAGTTAGAGCATGTATATACGCGTGCAGGCCTTATACAGGTCGCGTATACCTATGTAACTTCCTGAAAAAGGAAACAACAGTCAAGCAATCAAAGCAAGGAGTACTCGTATGGAAGACCAGAATCTTTACAAACTCAGACTTTTGCTGAAACTTAGAAAAAGGTAATCAAACCAATTTAAAACACCCAAAAAGTATCCCCAAAAAACCCTAGAGATCTTCCCCAGTACGGTCGCCAATTCTGATGTGGGTGGGAAAACCCCCTACAGACTAGCACTAAGGGTTTGTAATGCATGCAGAAATAACCGTTTAAAGTCTCCTACTGTTTACTATTATCCCAGCATAGACCCCACATTCATGAATAAAACATAAGGATAAAAGGGTCTGATAACTCTACCTTGAACTCCATGTTTGGTGTCGATCCTTTTGTGTTTGGTTGCTCCTCAACTGCAAGTCTCCACCCAAATCCAACCTGCATTCACAAACAGACAAACAAAGAACTACGAACATGCATATTATATATATAATTAGTGGGTTAGATGTTCTAATAAATTATCAATCAAAAGTGAATATTTAACACCTCGTATGGAGGGACGAGAAAAGTAATTATTTTTATTAACCTCAAAAAATTCACTTACAATGGTGAGATCGGCTACTTCTCCTCGAATCTGGTCCCAGGCTCCTCTTCAACTGTGCATCAACTACTTCCACATATGCTTCTCTTCTTCAATTCTCATAAAATGGTTGCAAAATATTGGGGCAAGGGGAATACAAAAAAGGGTAGAGTTTCTTTGCTCTTATTTTTCTCTCTTCAAATTGGACCCCTACCTCTTCTTTTATAGGCTAAAAGAGGGTAGTTATCTGGTTGAGTGACTGGCTATGGGTGGTCAAACAGTTTAGGAAATTACCTGGAAATCTATATTCCATCTGCAACTTTCTATTTTTTGTTCTTTTGTCAGTATACACGGGCTGTAATGGGTTAGCTAGCATATACAGATGGGCAACAGTGGTGCAGGGCACATATATCTTCAAAAGTTTGGTTTTTAGAAGAGTTTTTCAATGGTGGCTTGGCAAAAGTGGCAAGTGAGATGGTCTGATGTTAGGTATGCATGTATGGTGCAAATTAGGGTTATAACAAGGGTGTACATAAAAGTAAGGAACAACTTAGCACAAGACATAATTGATTCCTTGATAGAAAGAACAGAAAAAGATTGGCTCATACCTCTAATTATCTGAAGTGGAAATAGTTTCAAGTATAGGAAAATGATCATATTACTTTGGCACCAATATCGAATTATTAACTGGTACCGTAATAGGTTTTTGTAGTATCGAAACATGATTCTGTCGTACCAGAACCGAACAATACCATAACTTTATGATCTTAAAACTAGAACTTATAGGCCTCACATTGTGGCTGGAATACTCTGAGTTTCAAGTTGTAGAAGATGTTGTCAATCAATGCTCAACAACACTGGTACCAGATCATACTGTACATGCTAAATTTGTTGACATGTACTGGAATAACTTGTTATACAAAATATGTCGCAGTTATCTGATTGTATATCAGAATTTATAAATATGCTAATGTTTTCAAGAGAATATATTTGCGAATTTTGTTAATCTTACTGAAGTATCACACCTAAAAACTAAAACAAACATGCTAGTACAGTAAGTTTTAAATTGAAGTGGAAATGATAAATAAATGGAACCAGGGTTGATAGTTGGGTGCCAAATTCTGTAGTGAAGAAATAATTCTTATCTAGACAATATTTTGTTGTTGAAAACAAAGAGTTCCTATTTTGGACCCAAAATAGACCATCGATCTTGTTGACAATGATGACTTCTCTACTTTTGAAAATACCTTTTCATTTTTTGTACACATGCAGAGGATATTTATTGAAGAGATTACCTTCTCATAATATTCCAAACAAAATTTTCATAACTTCAAAAAAAAAATATCTACGAGAGGAACAAATATATTAAATTGATTTATTTGTCACTATTGACATTCCCATTTATGAGCAATACAAAAGAGATGTTACATTGTACTTATATGAAACATTTAATTATTTATTTACTATCCTATTCTAATTGAGAAAGGGTGAGTCTTTCTTCAAGTATATGAAAAATTTTAGTGCAGCCATGTGCGAAACAAATTTATAAGCAGACTCATATCCAAATATGGAAAATATACCTCAATGGCTGCCTGGATATGAGAGGCCAACTACTCTTCTGGATATGATTCCAAGAATATGGAATAATGTTGTGGTTTGACGACAACTTGGAGCCAAGATTTGATGTAATCTTTTCTCTCTTGGATCTCTCTAGATGTCAAATAATTTAGTTCCTTGAAAAGATGGTAATCACACCCAGGAATTCATGAAGAATCTGGAGACAAACATGCCAAAAATTCTATAATTTTTGGCTCAAGTGGTTTCTCCTCATATATGGTCCATGAGTCTTGGATATCCTCTAGATGTTTTTCATGAACTTCCAGATCTTCTAATTGATGTGGCTCATAAGTCCCTTTCTCTTTTCTTCCTTCTTGAGATATAGATAAGTCTCTAAATGCAACCCTGGACTTGGTCCACCTCAGAGGTAGATAGGCCTTTGATTGCAATGAGGATTTTCTCCACTTAAGATTTAGGTAGGTCTCCATTTTCTATCAAGGTTTCAGAAATTCCTTGAAGTACAATTTCTTTGTTTGCTCAACAAAATATTAATCATCCTTCTTCTATTGTCTGGTAGATCCTCTCTCACAACATGGATTAGTACTCATGGGTTCTTACAACACCCAAAAAATGGTGTATCAGTAAATATGTAAATTTTAAAACTAAGAAATTAAAACTATTTTCACTCACCAAAATTTGAACTCATCATGTTACTGGGATCCTGCTATCATCAGGTTATCTATTCACACAAGTTATCTCATCATAAATAAAAATAAATTTGCATAAATAAAAACAAACTTACGTTAAAAGAAAAACATCAGCATGAAAGGGAGAGGAAAACCTGAATTTGGAGAAACCCCACTAAAGTGGATGCGTCGACTCTTCCCTCATATCTTATAGTCTTCTCTCCACCCTTAGGTCGTCCTTAAAACCAATCAAAAACCATTCAAACACTTCAAGCATTAACTGTCACCTATTACCGTTTGCAACTCCCTAACAACGACGCCAAAGTGTTGGTGAAATTATATGTAGAATACATTCCCAATCATTAATATGTCAACCAGGATTCATAATGAACAGAGTTGCTACTACACTATATGTTCCGGAAACAGGTGATCTTAATATAACTGATAAACATATTAGTTCTAAATCTAAATCTATGTTTCAATCGAAAAACTAACTACACCTTCAAGGAATGAAAAATCCTTCTATCTAAGGGAACGAAAATCCTTCTATCTTAAATTAAGTCTTATCATTCAAAAATCTTGACAGAGAACACATTTGTAGAATTCAGCAAGTTTCTGATAAAGGAAAGAGATTTTCCCACTTACTGTCTCATGAAATATAAAGGAGGGAATCCTATCCCCTTCTCGTAATTATTAACACTTTATAAATTCCAATCTACCTTTCCACACTCAATCAAATGCAACATATGAACAAATTCAAACTCAAACACTTTTTGAACATATCACAAATTCTAGGGAACTGTTTAATTTAATAGACCAAAAAAATAAATCCATTTATCAATCCATGTAATTTGAAAGATGGATTATCATATTACTTTGGTGCTAACACACTTCTAAAATTTGAGATAAATGACAAATTCAGAAATCACACTTTAAAAATGTAACTAATTAACCACTACAATTCGTTGAAAGTAAACTAAATAAATCATTTGAATTTTTGGTGCACCACACTCACCATACCTCAATTCAGATCTCATTCAAACCAAAGATTGGATTATGATAAGTACAAGATGAAGAACAACTAAATTTAAGGTGATTACAAAATAGTACCAAATCACACCACACTAGTACATGAACTCGATTTACAGTACAATTTTGTAGTAAGCTTGCCAAGTTGGACTGATGGGCCCTTGTCAATACCAATAGGGAAGATTAAAAGATCTCATGAAATAAATAATGCATAGGATCAGTAAGTTCCACTTCATATTAATTCCCAACAAATAAGTCTACAACAAATCTATGTTCATAAACAAATATTTCAGCATAACATTATTCACTTCCCTTTCAGTCACCTACAAGCCCTCTTTATAAGAGAAACAACTTGATAAAATTGAGGTAATAGATAATGTAAAAATAAATGCATCAAGTCTAATACATGTTCTTCTCGTTTTGAAAATTACTTCATCATCATGACGCGAAGTGCATGAGGATGAAATAATATCATATATATTGAAAATAGGTGATCTCAACCACCAACTGACTCCTCGAGCTCATCGAAAAATCCATTCAGTTAATGGTGTTCATATTTGCATATTTGGGTACTGGATGACTCATTGATGCAGGTACCAGATGAGCCGAAACATTCTAGTATCAGATGTTTTTCTTGAACATTCTAGTACTGGATAACTTCTGGAACATTTTGGTATCATATAAGCTGAATCGTGAGTATCGGATTACATGGAGTGTGAGTATCGGATACATATTTTGCTAGTACCGAATTCCCCGTATTGCTACGATTTCCACAACAAGGATATTAGATGGAATAAAGCATATAGATAATTGTTCTAACTATCAATAAACAGTGAAAATAAAAGGCTTAAATGTTTATTACCTTATGTACACCAAGGAACAATCAAATGGGTGTATCATCGAGAAAAATTAATGGATTATTGATAGTTTTAAGGAAACATAATCAATATAGGGAGAAAAAGTAAGGTGAATGTGGATGTCAAAATGGAGACCCGGCATGATTCTACTATTCCTTGTTCATGACTATGACAACATATGGAATATTTCCACTTTGTATTGCCTATTCATGGACATGAACAACTATTTGATATTTCCACATGGATCTACAGTTTAATTCAAATCGGCATCCATGTGTACAAAGTCATTATGGATTGTAATATTCGTATGAGGAACTAGTACTTCCAGTCAAGTCTTCATTACTCCACTTCTGAGAATTATAATGTATTTCAGCCATCACAGATAGTCCTTTGACCTCACACATTAGGGGGCATCTGTTACAACAAATTTTTCCTCACTCCATACAACTTGCTTGGACTACCTTCAATTTCCCTATACAGACTTGAAGTCCCATTTTTTATCACTCCAGATCCAAAAATGCACATTTTTTCACATATACACACCCTATCAATTATACAACAAGTGTATATGCAGGTTTATCCACTACAACCCATGTACATTGGGTTTGGTGCTCAAAATTAAAAATTATTTCGAGTATTCATGCCATGTCACAAGATCCATGATCCTTGACCTTCCACATACTAGAAACACTCTGAATCGACCCTTCAGTTCCATTTGAAGTCTATAAAATGATCCATATCCAAGCCTTGAGGGATTCAAGAATTCAACTTTGAGAGCAAAGACACTCTAGAGAAATTTCACTCCATATTAAGTCTTCATCCCTTTGTCCTTGAAAGTATGAACTCCTTTTGTTCATCCCCCAATCTCTTCCTTCTTTGTGATGGAGAACCTCATTGAATCCTATATATGATAAATCGCCTTTGGTGGAGGATTGAAGTAGTGGTGGCCCAACTAGAGGGACTTAGTTTCTCGGTTCTGATATGTGTCGTTACAAACATTTGTCACCTATATACTTTTGCTGATTATTTTAATAAAAGTACTCTTTTTTGGTCCAATTGATATATTGCAAATATTTGAATCATTATTCCATGGGCATATTTGTCATGTATGTTAATGGATTATGCTAATCTATATGCTAAAATTATATATTATCACCATATGCTTGTGTATCTTGGTTGTTGAGGACAAGTTGTATTTATAAAGATTTGGGTTGCATGCTCAACGATGGTCTTCTTCGAACATCCAGACGAGGTAGGATCTTAGCCTTGTCTTGTTATCATTTTGTTAATATAGCATACTTAGGATTAGAGTCAATTTCTATTTGTGATTCCATGTATTATGGTTTACCCCTAGCCATAGAGAGATTTTCCTTGTAATAGTTATCTTCATGCAATATGTCGTGTTTCATGAAGTTTTTCATTTACGCACTAAGTCCCTTCCTTCTCCCTTTTCCCTTCTTCCTTCTCATATCACACCACAATAAAGGTTTGAGGGTGCGGTGTACCACACCACAAAAAACCTACTATAATACATCTCACTATGACAATTTTTGTACTTGCTACATGACGAGCCCATCCTCTAGCCTTTGACATTTGTGTTATACTGCATGAAGAAAATATTAGTGTGATATCACCCATATCACACCAAGAAAAAAATCATGCAAAATGGTAGAGGGCACAACCTTTTTAGAGGACACATCGTGAGATTTGGTTGAATATCACATCCGAGAAAAGGTTCCTTTGATGTACACATGTCCCATTTTGCTTGGTGGTCGCATGAAGAAAACTTTTATGTGGCGTGATACACCACACCCAAAAAAATTTATGAGCTCCTAAAACGAGAAATCGTCCTTTGGAAATAGATTGTCACAACTTAGAATATTCCAATAGAATACACTAATCACATTTAGAAAAAGTTTGTGTCACTATGGTGCACATCAACAAAAAATATTTGTAGCAAAGTTATCTATATGTCACACATGTTGACCTTTGTCTCAAGGTGAGCATTGTCGTGTTTTAAAAAATAGAACATTTCCACCTTTCCACCTTATAATGGATTATTTTTTTGCACCTTCAGGGGAAATTGCTAGTTTTTTAAATCTTCACAAAAGTACAAAATTATTTAAATTTTTAATGGAAAAATATTGAAAAAAGTATGAAATTATTTAAATATGCAATGGTGTTATAATTTTTGCAATGCTATTATAATTTTTCTGCACAGGTTCCCTCTCTGCATGTACATTCTTGTTTATCTTTTCAATATGTACACTTTAATTGTTTGGTTGTTTAACACATGTTTATGTGTTATACCACCTCTTAGTCATGCAGAGGATTCTCTTGTTAAGTTTTAGATTGAAATGCTTCCAGATCTATCCTCAATTGAAAGTCTAGAAAGTTGTCTCATAAGTTAGGTAAAATCTACAGTGGTATTATAATAAAAAATAAGCCACACATTCTTTCTGGATATATTTGCAGTCACAAACATATCGGATATAGGCAAAGCAATGTCATGATTGTGATAGTCGTTGCTTTAGCAATTTTATGAACAATATAAAATACAACCAAATGTAAATAAAATCATACTATTTGCAATAAGCTATTATAATGCATATCATAGACCTATTTTATCTAAGAAATACCGAGAGATTGATGAATGAAATTTTGTTAAAATCATAAATTTCATGCTTGATTTAGTTGGATATTCATTGCAACTTTACCACTCAGAGAAATGATCTTCTTCCTCATTTCAGCATGAAAGACACTTCCAGTTTTAGTTTCAGATTGTGTTGTAACCACTTTATTTTAAGATTTATGGACATGGCAGGGAATATTGGTGAGGCTATGAACTGTTGTCCCAAACCAAGATACATATATATTATTATGAGATGTTGATTCAATGCATTTTAATATGAATGTTTAAATTCCTCACAATTTGATGCAGGAGCATCCTACTTCCAAAACCTTGAACATCTGGTAAAGATCTAGGGATTCTTTCATTTTCTAGGGAGTTGGTTCTCTCATGATTGTTTTATTGTATTTTCCTATGTTTTAATGAATTATAGAAGAGAGACATAGGATAGGGGTTTGATAATGAATGTGAGGATTGAATTGTAAATGTTCTCAAATGTATGCGAACATGAGAGGTATTGAGAAATGAGAAAGATCTAGGTTCAGTTATATGTCATAGGGATTTGTGAGTCATAAAGATAGGAGTTGAGTGTCAATATTTTGTGGATCCCCTTGAGGTTTGTGTGGATCTGTGAGGATCCTTAGGAGTTGTTGAGAATTTGTTGGATCTGAACTAATTTTGTTCAGTATCCTTTTGTATAAATGATTATAAGCCTTAAAGGCATGGGAGAGGACAATCAATGAGTAATCAAGCCATAATAAGAGAGGTGGCCATTAGGGAAGAAATCATTCTAGAATAGGGTGTCCCAACGAATATATATTAGGCCAAATAGAGTGTGGCCAGAATAGGAAGATCAAGACATAGAAGAGACTGGTCATTCAAGTAGATATTAGGCTAGAGAGAGAGAGAAATAAAGGGAAAATGGCATATGAATGTAATTCATGCCAGAGAAGGAACTGAGGGCCTTGTGTAAACCAATGTACAATTATTGTATTCTGATTAATACATAAGTGATTAACACCCTATTCCAAGTGTTGGGAGAAGTTATTATTATAACTCTCTGATTATTGTCTCATGTGTGTTTGAAGCATTTTTATATGTCATTGAAGATGTTGGTTAAGACATAATTGTAGGTTCTACGAAAAGGAATTTCAGTGGGAAGGATCTTGATCCAGAGAACAGTCAATACCACTAGTGTGGATCAATTTTTTTTTCCAGGTGCGTACTAGAGTTTTGACAAGAATAAGCTCAGGAGAGATAGTGTGTTCATGTTCGAGTAGAATCTAGAGCATGAGTTACAAAGAGATCCTTTGTAAAGGTATCGAGATATTTTGATCATCCCTTTGTTTTGATAAGAGACGTTGGGTCCATTAACGATTTTGGGAAGAACCTGGATCGTTAGATTAGGAGGAAATTGAGGTAGAGTTATTTGATCCAGTTGGAAATCCTTGGAGCAATCTCGATCGTCAGTTCAAAATTTGATTAAAATCCCATTTGTATATTGTGACTAGAGGAGAGTTGTGGGTGAAGCGATCTAGTCATTCTTCAATGGGATAGATCGACAAAGGAGAAGGAAATCACACTATAAGTTGTGTGAGGATTATCACGAAGACTTTCACACACATGGTGGTACTATTGGAACCCACCAAGGACATGTGGTAGGTGTTGGAAGAATAACATACCATATGAAACCACCCTTAAAAATACCTTTAAAAAACATGCATACTGCTGATGGTATTTTGAGTTAAGTGCCTTTGAGATTTGTGCTCGATCATGAGGTTAAGGAAACATGAAGGAAATAGCATTAATTCATAAAAAGAGTTTATCATGCAAACATAAGATATGGTGCAACATTAAGGAATGATCACTGAGGAGATTGGGGACTGTGTGAAAAAGGAATTAAGCCCTTGGACAAGGAGAAATGTCATATCAAAAGTTGAATTTTATCTCCCGAGGGAGGAAAGGAAAACCCTGATCCATGGTCATAATTGCAGTATTTATTTGAACCTGTTAAATATTATAGGAGACTATCAGAGTGAATAATTCAATCCAGGAATGAGCCTATATATCCGTGGGAACCCCTTTGAGGTTTTGATGTGCAACAAATTTATTATAGCTACCTAACTATGGGATATGACCAGGAGGTTGCTATCAAGTGGTATCATAGCTAGTTAAAATCTCATTGAAATTGGAAAAATTAAAAAGAGCAATTGAAGGCTCTTTGGGAATGAAGGAAAATGTTAAATCAAATTAAATTTTGGATTTGAATGATTACAGGTAATGGGTGCAGAATTGGAGAAAATACATCGGAAGAATGTCAAGACATTTGAGGAGGTATGAGGTAACCAATACATTTGGCTAATAATAAATATGAAGTCTATGTTGATAGGTAGAATCATTCAGTTATGAAGTAAATATAGAGGCATGTGTAGAGAAGCACGTAAGAACAACAAGGATTTGGTATGCTTTGAAGGAGAGACAAAGAAAGCGCACTTTTGAGTACAATTGATGTAGATATATTGTACGACGGAGTTCAGATTTGGTGAAATTTGACAGGACAGAGAAGATGAATTGATTTAGTGGAATGAATCAAAAGGAGTCAAGATCATGAAAAAATATTGAATGCGTTGATTTGATGTGTTTGAATTAAATTTGGTTGTGTTTGCAGGTTGGAGTAGAAAATGAAAGGATTTGATAGTATCTATGATAGTTAGGAGAGTTGTGACATAGAACAATTGATTTCTTGAATGAGGGAGAGAATCTGTGAGATCTTGAAGGAGAAGTGTGGCAAAGAACCTTTGAAAATTCCAGCTGAGGTTGGATGAAGAAGAAAAGTTGATTGTTCTCAAGAGAAGAAGTGGAAACTACAGAAGCTCAGAAGAGAAAGGAGTGCAAAGAAAAGGTTCTAAGTGAGAGGACCAGGAGAATACTAGAGGAATAGGCCAAGGAGAATCTTAGTAAGGTATTAGGTAGAAGGATATCAAGAGAGATTGTTACAAAGGCTTGAGTGAAGTCTACAAGTGGACAAGATAAAGTTCACAAAGGACATGGAGACAATGGCTATTGTTGGTAATTGCATAGGTTTAGAGAGAAGCCACATTAGAGGAGAGAAAGATTCCAAAGAATATGGCATAAGGAAAAAGATGAGTCAAGGGGAGATTGACAAACAAATTATTGAGCTAAGAATGCAACTCGGTCACATAAGATAGTTGTTATAGAGGGAGATCAAAGAGAACCATAGATGAGGATGGAAAGTAAATAAGCTCAAGTGGCCAATAGTACAATTATTTAAGGAGAAGATTAGGGAAAGCTTGAGAAACCTAGACCATATGATGAATGCTTGGGTATAAAAGGAAAAAATCATAGGATCTAAGTTCAAACAGAGGTCATTGACTGAGGAGGAAGTTCAATATTATTAACCAGAGCAAGGAGACATCATTGGAGAAGATGATGTTGAGAGGAGACATGTTGGGAGTCTCACAAAATTTTTGGGGATTGAATATGAGAGACTTGCAGGAATTCTCGTGACCTCTTTATAGAGTTCAGATCAGCATGTGGATGTGTTGACAGAGGAAGTGAATATGAATAGTAAACCTTATGTTTTTGTAACTAACAATTTGTGTTTGATTGTAGGATTAGTTGGTGATGAATTGCTTGAAGTTGTCAAGAAGAAGAAGGAAGAAAAATAAATGTATAAAAACATTTCAAGAAGACATCATCAAAATTATATTCTGAGGGAGGACGAGGAAAGAGTGTATCATGAAGATATCCGAAGAGGAATGCATACACATTTTTCCAATGAGATTGTTGAAAGACAATCTGAAGAACTTATTATTGCAGAAAACAGGGAGAAATTGGCTCATGGAGATATCCAAGAGAAATTTGAATATAAGAATTCCGATGCAATTCTTGCAAGATGGGATGAAGAAATTAAGATGTTGGAAATATTGTTGATGGAACCTGAGTCAGAAGAAGAAAGTACAGGCATGAAGAAAACATGCTCACAAGTACCTAGCAGTGATAGGAAAATGTTTTTAACATACAAGGGGACAAAGGTAAATTTAAATTTTCAATTTAATTTGAAGAATGCAGGTACAAAAAGTGATGAACTTGAAGATGCAATCAGGGAAATATAATCTAAACTATTTCTTAAAGATGAAGGAAGACTTCATTCAGAGTTGATAAATTTTGAAGAAGAGATGAAATTCTAAAGATGTAAGTGAGTAAGAATGCATAAAAGGGAAGACTCAACTCAAATTGGTTTTGAGGAGAAAATGAAAGTGTCAATCAACAAGAGAATAGTTAAAGAGGAGAGAAATAATCCTGGAAAAGGAGAGATGCAACAACCAGTGAGTAGCAACAAAAATCAGTAAGAGAGAAAAATCAAATTTCAGCAACAAGTTCAGAGTAAAGAGATGTAACATCTAGAGGATAGAATGGAAATAGAGATTGAGTTAATGAGGATGTTGATGGTGAATATGTCACATGGAAGACATGTAGAGGTAAAGAAGATCTACATCAGTAAATAAAATAGAAAATTGCAGACAACAACAACAGAGTAGCAAGATAATAGAGCAAGAGGACAAATACATAATCAAGTTTGGGCTCCAGGAGGATTTCAACAGAAGAAAATCATGATCACGATATCATGAACATTTTTGTTCCTTGGGAATCTGATACAGGATCATTCTACTTCCAAAACCTTGTACATCTAGTAGAGACCCAATCATTCTTTCATTTGCTAGGGAGTTGGTTCCCTCATGATTTTTTTATTATATTTTCCTATGTTTTAATGCATTATAGAAGAGAGACATATGATAGGGGTATGATAATGAATGTGAGGATTGAATTGTAAATTTTCTCTAATGTATGAGAACATGAGAGGGTTGATAAATGAGAGAGATATGGGTTCAGTTAGATCTCATAAGGCTTTGTGATCCCTAAAGATAGGAGTTGATTGCGAGGATTTTGTGGATCCTCTTGAGGGTTTTGTGGATCTGTGAGGATCCTTAGGACTTGTTGAGAATTTGTTGGATCTGAACTAATTTTGTTTAGGATCCTTTTGTATAAATGATTATAATCCTTGAAGGCATGGGAGAGGCCAATCAATGAGTAATAAGTCCATAACAAGAGAGGTGGCCATTAGGGAAGAAATCAATCTAGAATAGGGTGGCCAAACGAATGTAGAATAGGCCAAATAGAGTGTGGCCAGAATAGGAATATCGGGCCATAGAGGAGATATGCCATTCAAGAAGATATTAGGCCAGAGAGAGAGAGAAAGAAAGGGAAAATGGCCTATGAATGTAATTCAGTCCAGAGAAGGCACTGAGGGCCTTGTGTAAACCAATGTACAATTATTGTATTCTAATTAATACATAAGTGATTAACACCCTATTTAGAGTGTTGGTAGAAGTGATTATTATAACTATTTGATTATTTTCCCATGGGTGTTTGAAGCCTTTGTATATGTCATTGAAGATGTTGGTGCATGCATAATTGCAGGTTCTACGAGAAGGAATTTTAGTGGGAAGGATCCTGATCCAAAGGACAGTCGATACCACTAGTGTGGATCGAAAAATAATTTTTCGCAGGTGCGTACTAAAGTTTTGACAGGAAGAAGCTTAGGAGAGATAGTTTGTTCATGGTCGAGCATAATCCAAAGCATGATTTAAAAAGAGATCCTTTGTAAAGAGATCGAGATATCGTGATCATCCCTTTTTTCTGAGAATAATCACTGGGTCCATTAGATATGTCGGGAAGAACTTGAACCGTTAGATCAGGAGGAAATTGAAGGAGAGTCGTTCGATCCAGTTGGAAATCCTTGGAGAAATATCGATCGTCAGTTAAACATTTGATTAAAATCTCATATGTAGATTGGGATTAGAGGAGAGTTGTGGATGAAGCGAGGTATTGTTGTACCCCACCAAGGACACGTGGTAGGTGTTGGAAGCATAGCGCGTCATATGAAACTGCCCTTAAAACTACCTTTCATCATCTCACATACCACTGATGGTATTTTGAGTCAAGCACCTTTGATATTTTCACTTGGTCATGAGGTTAAGGACACATGAAGGAAAGGGCACTAACGCATAATAAGAGTTTATCCTGTGGACATAAGATATGGTTCAATGTTAAGGAATGAGCGTCGAGGAGATTAGGGATTGTGTGAAAAAGGAATTAAGCCCCTGGACAGAGAGAACGATCACATCGAAATCTGAAGTTTAGCTCCCAAGGGAGGAAAGGAAAACCTCGATCCGTAGTCATGATTGCAGGAGTTATTTGAACCTATTAAGGACTACATGAGAATATCAGAGTGAAGTATTTGATCCAGGAATGAGCCTATAGATCCTTGGGAACCCCTTTGATGGTTTGATGCACAATGAATTGATTATAACTTCCTAACTGTGGGATATGACCGGGAGGTCACTATCACAATTGTATGAGAATAAGATCTTAATTTTTTTTGTTTTGGAAACATAGAAATATATTCATAAAGATGCAGTCTAGGCTAGAAGTGGCTTATATAGTGTTGATTCAAGGATATTCCACTAACATAAATAGTTGCGATCTATGTTACAAAAAGAAACTTACAACAAATTAAGAAGTGTGTGTCCCAAGTTGTCTTACAAGTGGCTTGCTTCACAAAAACACATAACAATTTGGTCACATAGAAATACATAAAAGTTAACGATAAACATGAACACTCTCTACTTCTCCCTAACCATGATCAAGCTAAGAGGATATATGCTTCTCAATTTCCATTGGGTCCTTCAATTGGTGGACTATCTCCTCCTTTTTAAGATTGACTTGGACCAAATTCCCTGAAGCCCTATTGTTTGAATCCATAGATAGAGTATCCTTTTGAAGATTAAGAACTAGGTTACAGAGAATATTACATTTTCCCTTGACGATATCAATATTTTTCCTTTGTTTAACTAACAAACTCATGATGTTTGTGTTGATA
>ML799781.1:118678-139844 GCA_009831015.1 Picea engelmannii
ATCAAATGCAACATATGAACAAATTCAAACTCAAACACTTTTTGAACATATCACAAATTCTAGGGAACTGTTTAATTTAATAGACCAAAAAAATAAATCCATTTATCAATCCATGTAATTTGAAAGATGGATTATCATATTACTTTGGTGCTAACACACTTCTAAAATTTGAGATAAATGACAAATTCAGAAATCACACTTTAAAAATGTAACTAATTAACCACTACAATTCGTTGAAAGTAAACTAAATAAATCATTTGAATTTTTGGTGCACCACACTCACCATACCTCAATTCAGATCTCATTCAAACCAAAGATTGGATTATGATAAGTACAAGATGAAGAACAACTAAATTTAAGGTGATTACAAAATAGTACCAAATCACACCACACTAGTACATGAACTCGATTTACAGTACAATTTTGTAGTAAGCTTGCCAAGTTGGACTGATGGGCCCTTGTCAATACCAATAGGGAAGATTAAAAGATCTCATGAAATAAATAATGCATAGGATCAGTAAGTTCCACTTCATATTAATTCCCAACAAATAAGTCTACAACAAATCTATGTTCATAAACAAATATTTCAGCATAACATTATTCACTTCCCTTTCAGTCACCTACAAGCCCTCTTTATAAGAGAAACAACTTGATAAAATTGAGGTAATAGATAATGTAAAAATAAATGCATCAAGTCTAATACATGTTCTTCTCGTTTTGAAAATTACTTCATCATCATGACGCGAAGTGCATGAGGATGAAATAATATCATATATATTGAAAATAGGTGATCTCAACCACCAACTGACTCCTCGAGCTCATCGAAAAATCCATTCAGTTAATGGTGTTCATATTTGCATATTTGGGTACTGGATGACTCATTGATGCAGGTACCAGATGAGCCGAAACATTCTAGTATCAGATGTTTTTCTTGAACATTCTAGTACTGGATAACTTCTGGAACATTTTGGTATCATATAAGCTGAATCGTGAGTATCGGATTACATGGAGTGTGAGTATCGGATACATATTTTGCTAGTACCGAATTCCCCGTATTGCTACGATTTCCACAACAAGGATATTAGATGGAATAAAGCATATAGATAATTGTTCTAACTATCAATAAACAGTGAAAATAAAAGGCTTAAATGTTTATTACCTTATGTACACCAAGGAACAATCAAATGGGTGTATCATCGAGAAAAATTAATGGATTATTGATAGTTTTAAGGAAACATAATCAATATAGGGAGAAAAAGTAAGGTGAATGTGGATGTCAAAATGGAGACCCGGCATGATTCTACTATTCCTTGTTCATGACTATGACAACATATGGAATATTTCCACTTTGTATTGCCTATTCATGGACATGAACAACTATTTGATATTTCCACATGGATCTACAGTTTAATTCAAATCGGCATCCATGTGTACAAAGTCATTATGGATTGTAATATTCGTATGAGGAACTAGTACTTCCAGTCAAGTCTTCATTACTCCACTTCTGAGAATTATAATGTATTTCAGCCATCACAGATAGTCCTTTGACCTCACACATTAGGGGGCATCTGTTACAACAAATTTTTCCTCACTCCATACAACTTGCTTGGACTACCTTCAATTTCCCTATACAGACTTGAAGTCCCATTTTTTATCACTCCAGATCCAAAAATGCACATTTTTTCACATATACACACCCTATCAATTATACAACAAGTGTATATGCAGGTTTATCCACTACAACCCATGTACATTGGGTTTGGTGCTCAAAATTAAAAATTATTTCGAGTATTCATGCCATGTCACAAGATCCATGATCCTTGACCTTCCACATACTAGAAACACTCTGAATCGACCCTTCAGTTCCATTTGAAGTCTATAAAATGATCCATATCCAAGCCTTGAGGGATTCAAGAATTCAACTTTGAGAGCAAAGACACTCTAGAGAAATTTCACTCCATATTAAGTCTTCATCCCTTTGTCCTTGAAAGTATGAACTCCTTTTGTTCATCCCCCAATCTCTTCCTTCTTTGTGATGGAGAACCTCATTGAATCCTATATATGATAAATCGCCTTTGGTGGAGGATTGAAGTAGTGGTGGCCCAACTAGAGGGACTTAGTTTCTCGGTTCTGATATGTGTCGTTACAAACATTTGTCACCTATATACTTTTGCTGATTATTTTAATAAAAGTACTCTTTTTTGGTCCAATTGATATATTGCAAATATTTGAATCATTATTCCATGGGCATATTTGTCATGTATGTTAATGGATTATGCTAATCTATATGCTAAAATTATATATTATCACCATATGCTTGTGTATCTTGGTTGTTGAGGACAAGTTGTATTTATAAAGATTTGGGTTGCATGCTCAACGATGGTCTTCTTCGAACATCCAGACGAGGTAGGATCTTAGCCTTGTCTTGTTATCATTTTGTTAATATAGCATACTTAGGATTAGAGTCAATTTCTATTTGTGATTCCATGTATTATGGTTTACCCCTAGCCATAGAGAGATTTTCCTTGTAATAGTTATCTTCATGCAATATGTCGTGTTTCATGAAGTTTTTCATTTACGCACTAAGTCCCTTCCTTCTCCCTTTTCCCTTCTTCCTTCTCATATCACACCACAATAAAGGTTTGAGGGTGCGGTGTACCACACCACAAAAAACCTACTATAATACATCTCACTATGACAATTTTTGTACTTGCTACATGACGAGCCCATCCTCTAGCCTTTGACATTTGTGTTATACTGCATGAAGAAAATATTAGTGTGATATCACCCATATCACACCAAGAAAAAAATCATGCAAAATGGTAGAGGGCACAACCTTTTTAGAGGACACATCGTGAGATTTGGTTGAATATCACATCCGAGAAAAGGTTCCTTTGATGTACACATGTCCCATTTTGCTTGGTGGTCGCATGAAGAAAACTTTTATGTGGCGTGATACACCACACCCAAAAAAATTTATGAGCTCCTAAAACGAGAAATCGTCCTTTGGAAATAGATTGTCACAACTTAGAATATTCCAATAGAATACACTAATCACATTTAGAAAAAGTTTGTGTCACTATGGTGCACATCAACAAAAAATATTTGTAGCAAAGTTATCTATATGTCACACATGTTGACCTTTGTCTCAAGGTGAGCATTGTCGTGTTTTAAAAAATAGAACATTTCCACCTTTCCACCTTATAATGGATTATTTTTTTGCACCTTCAGGGGAAATTGCTAGTTTTTTAAATCTTCACAAAAGTACAAAATTATTTAAATTTTTAATGGAAAAATATTGAAAAAAGTATGAAATTATTTAAATATGCAATGGTGTTATAATTTTTGCAATGCTATTATAATTTTTCTGCACAGGTTCCCTCTCTGCATGTACATTCTTGTTTATCTTTTCAATATGTACACTTTAATTGTTTGGTTGTTTAACACATGTTTATGTGTTATACCACCTCTTAGTCATGCAGAGGATTCTCTTGTTAAGTTTTAGATTGAAATGCTTCCAGATCTATCCTCAATTGAAAGTCTAGAAAGTTGTCTCATAAGTTAGGTAAAATCTACAGTGGTATTATAATAAAAAATAAGCCACACATTCTTTCTGGATATATTTGCAGTCACAAACATATCGGATATAGGCAAAGCAATGTCATGATTGTGATAGTCGTTGCTTTAGCAATTTTATGAACAATATAAAATACAACCAAATGTAAATAAAATCATACTATTTGCAATAAGCTATTATAATGCATATCATAGACCTATTTTATCTAAGAAATACCGAGAGATTGATGAATGAAATTTTGTTAAAATCATAAATTTCATGCTTGATTTAGTTGGATATTCATTGCAACTTTACCACTCAGAGAAATGATCTTCTTCCTCATTTCAGCATGAAAGACACTTCCAGTTTTAGTTTCAGATTGTGTTGTAACCACTTTATTTTAAGATTTATGGACATGGCAGGGAATATTGGTGAGGCTATGAACTGTTGTCCCAAACCAAGATACATATATATTATTATGAGATGTTGATTCAATGCATTTTAATATGAATGTTTAAATTCCTCACAATTTGATGCAGGAGCATCCTACTTCCAAAACCTTGAACATCTGGTAAAGATCTAGGGATTCTTTCATTTTCTAGGGAGTTGGTTCTCTCATGATTGTTTTATTGTATTTTCCTATGTTTTAATGAATTATAGAAGAGAGACATAGGATAGGGGTTTGATAATGAATGTGAGGATTGAATTGTAAATGTTCTCAAATGTATGCGAACATGAGAGGTATTGAGAAATGAGAAAGATCTAGGTTCAGTTATATGTCATAGGGATTTGTGAGTCATAAAGATAGGAGTTGAGTGTCAATATTTTGTGGATCCCCTTGAGGTTTGTGTGGATCTGTGAGGATCCTTAGGAGTTGTTGAGAATTTGTTGGATCTGAACTAATTTTGTTCAGTATCCTTTTGTATAAATGATTATAAGCCTTAAAGGCATGGGAGAGGACAATCAATGAGTAATCAAGCCATAATAAGAGAGGTGGCCATTAGGGAAGAAATCATTCTAGAATAGGGTGTCCCAACGAATATATATTAGGCCAAATAGAGTGTGGCCAGAATAGGAAGATCAAGACATAGAAGAGACTGGTCATTCAAGTAGATATTAGGCTAGAGAGAGAGAGAAATAAAGGGAAAATGGCATATGAATGTAATTCATGCCAGAGAAGGAACTGAGGGCCTTGTGTAAACCAATGTACAATTATTGTATTCTGATTAATACATAAGTGATTAACACCCTATTCCAAGTGTTGGGAGAAGTTATTATTATAACTCTCTGATTATTGTCTCATGTGTGTTTGAAGCATTTTTATATGTCATTGAAGATGTTGGTTAAGACATAATTGTAGGTTCTACGAAAAGGAATTTCAGTGGGAAGGATCTTGATCCAGAGAACAGTCAATACCACTAGTGTGGATCAATTTTTTTTTCCAGGTGCGTACTAGAGTTTTGACAAGAATAAGCTCAGGAGAGATAGTGTGTTCATGTTCGAGTAGAATCTAGAGCATGAGTTACAAAGAGATCCTTTGTAAAGGTATCGAGATATTTTGATCATCCCTTTGTTTTGATAAGAGACGTTGGGTCCATTAACGATTTTGGGAAGAACCTGGATCGTTAGATTAGGAGGAAATTGAGGTAGAGTTATTTGATCCAGTTGGAAATCCTTGGAGCAATCTCGATCGTCAGTTCAAAATTTGATTAAAATCCCATTTGTATATTGTGACTAGAGGAGAGTTGTGGGTGAAGCGATCTAGTCATTCTTCAATGGGATAGATCGACAAAGGAGAAGGAAATCACACTATAAGTTGTGTGAGGATTATCACGAAGACTTTCACACACATGGTGGTACTATTGGAACCCACCAAGGACATGTGGTAGGTGTTGGAAGAATAACATACCATATGAAACCACCCTTAAAAATACCTTTAAAAAACATGCATACTGCTGATGGTATTTTGAGTTAAGTGCCTTTGAGATTTGTGCTCGATCATGAGGTTAAGGAAACATGAAGGAAATAGCATTAATTCATAAAAAGAGTTTATCATGCAAACATAAGATATGGTGCAACATTAAGGAATGATCACTGAGGAGATTGGGGACTGTGTGAAAAAGGAATTAAGCCCTTGGACAAGGAGAAATGTCATATCAAAAGTTGAATTTTATCTCCCGAGGGAGGAAAGGAAAACCCTGATCCATGGTCATAATTGCAGTATTTATTTGAACCTGTTAAATATTATAGGAGACTATCAGAGTGAATAATTCAATCCAGGAATGAGCCTATATATCCGTGGGAACCCCTTTGAGGTTTTGATGTGCAACAAATTTATTATAGCTACCTAACTATGGGATATGACCAGGAGGTTGCTATCAAGTGGTATCATAGCTAGTTAAAATCTCATTGAAATTGGAAAAATTAAAAAGAGCAATTGAAGGCTCTTTGGGAATGAAGGAAAATGTTAAATCAAATTAAATTTTGGATTTGAATGATTACAGGTAATGGGTGCAGAATTGGAGAAAATACATCGGAAGAATGTCAAGACATTTGAGGAGGTATGAGGTAACCAATACATTTGGCTAATAATAAATATGAAGTCTATGTTGATAGGTAGAATCATTCAGTTATGAAGTAAATATAGAGGCATGTGTAGAGAAGCACGTAAGAACAACAAGGATTTGGTATGCTTTGAAGGAGAGACAAAGAAAGCGCACTTTTGAGTACAATTGATGTAGATATATTGTACGACGGAGTTCAGATTTGGTGAAATTTGACAGGACAGAGAAGATGAATTGATTTAGTGGAATGAATCAAAAGGAGTCAAGATCATGAAAAAATATTGAATGCGTTGATTTGATGTGTTTGAATTAAATTTGGTTGTGTTTGCAGGTTGGAGTAGAAAATGAAAGGATTTGATAGTATCTATGATAGTTAGGAGAGTTGTGACATAGAACAATTGATTTCTTGAATGAGGGAGAGAATCTGTGAGATCTTGAAGGAGAAGTGTGGCAAAGAACCTTTGAAAATTCCAGCTGAGGTTGGATGAAGAAGAAAAGTTGATTGTTCTCAAGAGAAGAAGTGGAAACTACAGAAGCTCAGAAGAGAAAGGAGTGCAAAGAAAAGGTTCTAAGTGAGAGGACCAGGAGAATACTAGAGGAATAGGCCAAGGAGAATCTTAGTAAGGTATTAGGTAGAAGGATATCAAGAGAGATTGTTACAAAGGCTTGAGTGAAGTCTACAAGTGGACAAGATAAAGTTCACAAAGGACATGGAGACAATGGCTATTGTTGGTAATTGCATAGGTTTAGAGAGAAGCCACATTAGAGGAGAGAAAGATTCCAAAGAATATGGCATAAGGAAAAAGATGAGTCAAGGGGAGATTGACAAACAAATTATTGAGCTAAGAATGCAACTCGGTCACATAAGATAGTTGTTATAGAGGGAGATCAAAGAGAACCATAGATGAGGATGGAAAGTAAATAAGCTCAAGTGGCCAATAGTACAATTATTTAAGGAGAAGATTAGGGAAAGCTTGAGAAACCTAGACCATATGATGAATGCTTGGGTATAAAAGGAAAAAATCATAGGATCTAAGTTCAAACAGAGGTCATTGACTGAGGAGGAAGTTCAATATTATTAACCAGAGCAAGGAGACATCATTGGAGAAGATGATGTTGAGAGGAGACATGTTGGGAGTCTCACAAAATTTTTGGGGATTGAATATGAGAGACTTGCAGGAATTCTCGTGACCTCTTTATAGAGTTCAGATCAGCATGTGGATGTGTTGACAGAGGAAGTGAATATGAATAGTAAACCTTATGTTTTTGTAACTAACAATTTGTGTTTGATTGTAGGATTAGTTGGTGATGAATTGCTTGAAGTTGTCAAGAAGAAGAAGGAAGAAAAATAAATGTATAAAAACATTTCAAGAAGACATCATCAAAATTATATTCTGAGGGAGGACGAGGAAAGAGTGTATCATGAAGATATCCGAAGAGGAATGCATACACATTTTTCCAATGAGATTGTTGAAAGACAATCTGAAGAACTTATTATTGCAGAAAACAGGGAGAAATTGGCTCATGGAGATATCCAAGAGAAATTTGAATATAAGAATTCCGATGCAATTCTTGCAAGATGGGATGAAGAAATTAAGATGTTGGAAATATTGTTGATGGAACCTGAGTCAGAAGAAGAAAGTACAGGCATGAAGAAAACATGCTCACAAGTACCTAGCAGTGATAGGAAAATGTTTTTAACATACAAGGGGACAAAGGTAAATTTAAATTTTCAATTTAATTTGAAGAATGCAGGTACAAAAAGTGATGAACTTGAAGATGCAATCAGGGAAATATAATCTAAACTATTTCTTAAAGATGAAGGAAGACTTCATTCAGAGTTGATAAATTTTGAAGAAGAGATGAAATTCTAAAGATGTAAGTGAGTAAGAATGCATAAAAGGGAAGACTCAACTCAAATTGGTTTTGAGGAGAAAATGAAAGTGTCAATCAACAAGAGAATAGTTAAAGAGGAGAGAAATAATCCTGGAAAAGGAGAGATGCAACAACCAGTGAGTAGCAACAAAAATCAGTAAGAGAGAAAAATCAAATTTCAGCAACAAGTTCAGAGTAAAGAGATGTAACATCTAGAGGATAGAATGGAAATAGAGATTGAGTTAATGAGGATGTTGATGGTGAATATGTCACATGGAAGACATGTAGAGGTAAAGAAGATCTACATCAGTAAATAAAATAGAAAATTGCAGACAACAACAACAGAGTAGCAAGATAATAGAGCAAGAGGACAAATACATAATCAAGTTTGGGCTCCAGGAGGATTTCAACAGAAGAAAATCATGATCACGATATCATGAACATTTTTGTTCCTTGGGAATCTGATACAGGATCATTCTACTTCCAAAACCTTGTACATCTAGTAGAGACCCAATCATTCTTTCATTTGCTAGGGAGTTGGTTCCCTCATGATTTTTTTATTATATTTTCCTATGTTTTAATGCATTATAGAAGAGAGACATATGATAGGGGTATGATAATGAATGTGAGGATTGAATTGTAAATTTTCTCTAATGTATGAGAACATGAGAGGGTTGATAAATGAGAGAGATATGGGTTCAGTTAGATCTCATAAGGCTTTGTGATCCCTAAAGATAGGAGTTGATTGCGAGGATTTTGTGGATCCTCTTGAGGGTTTTGTGGATCTGTGAGGATCCTTAGGACTTGTTGAGAATTTGTTGGATCTGAACTAATTTTGTTTAGGATCCTTTTGTATAAATGATTATAATCCTTGAAGGCATGGGAGAGGCCAATCAATGAGTAATAAGTCCATAACAAGAGAGGTGGCCATTAGGGAAGAAATCAATCTAGAATAGGGTGGCCAAACGAATGTAGAATAGGCCAAATAGAGTGTGGCCAGAATAGGAATATCGGGCCATAGAGGAGATATGCCATTCAAGAAGATATTAGGCCAGAGAGAGAGAGAAAGAAAGGGAAAATGGCCTATGAATGTAATTCAGTCCAGAGAAGGCACTGAGGGCCTTGTGTAAACCAATGTACAATTATTGTATTCTAATTAATACATAAGTGATTAACACCCTATTTAGAGTGTTGGTAGAAGTGATTATTATAACTATTTGATTATTTTCCCATGGGTGTTTGAAGCCTTTGTATATGTCATTGAAGATGTTGGTGCATGCATAATTGCAGGTTCTACGAGAAGGAATTTTAGTGGGAAGGATCCTGATCCAAAGGACAGTCGATACCACTAGTGTGGATCGAAAAATAATTTTTCGCAGGTGCGTACTAAAGTTTTGACAGGAAGAAGCTTAGGAGAGATAGTTTGTTCATGGTCGAGCATAATCCAAAGCATGATTTAAAAAGAGATCCTTTGTAAAGAGATCGAGATATCGTGATCATCCCTTTTTTCTGAGAATAATCACTGGGTCCATTAGATATGTCGGGAAGAACTTGAACCGTTAGATCAGGAGGAAATTGAAGGAGAGTCGTTCGATCCAGTTGGAAATCCTTGGAGAAATATCGATCGTCAGTTAAACATTTGATTAAAATCTCATATGTAGATTGGGATTAGAGGAGAGTTGTGGATGAAGCGAGGTATTGTTGTACCCCACCAAGGACACGTGGTAGGTGTTGGAAGCATAGCGCGTCATATGAAACTGCCCTTAAAACTACCTTTCATCATCTCACATACCACTGATGGTATTTTGAGTCAAGCACCTTTGATATTTTCACTTGGTCATGAGGTTAAGGACACATGAAGGAAAGGGCACTAACGCATAATAAGAGTTTATCCTGTGGACATAAGATATGGTTCAATGTTAAGGAATGAGCGTCGAGGAGATTAGGGATTGTGTGAAAAAGGAATTAAGCCCCTGGACAGAGAGAACGATCACATCGAAATCTGAAGTTTAGCTCCCAAGGGAGGAAAGGAAAACCTCGATCCGTAGTCATGATTGCAGGAGTTATTTGAACCTATTAAGGACTACATGAGAATATCAGAGTGAAGTATTTGATCCAGGAATGAGCCTATAGATCCTTGGGAACCCCTTTGATGGTTTGATGCACAATGAATTGATTATAACTTCCTAACTGTGGGATATGACCGGGAGGTCACTATCACAATTGTATGAGAATAAGATCTTAATTTTTTTTGTTTTGGAAACATAGAAATATATTCATAAAGATGCAGTCTAGGCTAGAAGTGGCTTATATAGTGTTGATTCAAGGATATTCCACTAACATAAATAGTTGCGATCTATGTTACAAAAAGAAACTTACAACAAATTAAGAAGTGTGTGTCCCAAGTTGTCTTACAAGTGGCTTGCTTCACAAAAACACATAACAATTTGGTCACATAGAAATACATAAAAGTTAACGATAAACATGAACACTCTCTACTTCTCCCTAACCATGATCAAGCTAAGAGGATATATGCTTCTCAATTTCCATTGGGTCCTTCAATTGGTGGACTATCTCCTCCTTTTTAAGATTGACTTGGACCAAATTCCCTGAAGCCCTATTGTTTGAATCCATAGATAGAGTATCCTTTTGAAGATTAAGAACTAGGTTACAGAGAATATTACATTTTCCCTTGACGATATCAATATTTTTCCTTTGTTTAACTAACAAACTCATGATGTTTGTGTTGATACTGAGAGGGGGGTGAATCAATATCAAGTATAATTTAAAACATTTTTAAACTTATACTTAAACCATTCAATTATATCCAATGATCAATGAACAATAGTATAAGAGTTACACCAATACACCACAATACACCATGCACAATATATGATAAATAATCAATAGTTATTGTTCAAGGGAAGTAATGACTTCCAAAGGTAGCTACAACTTCCAAATATAAAGGGAGGGATAAACCTCCAAGAGGAAGATACAATCCTCCAATATCAAGAGAGGGTTGACCTCTCCATCCTTGCCCCTTCCTTCCACCCAATAATATATGAGAGATAATACAAATTTACATTAAATCATTACCATCAACCAACCATCACATAGAACCTGATAATTCTTCATGAGACTTCTTCAATTCATGCGATTATTCAATTCTTGGAATACACTGAGTAGATTATTCTTCAAGTATTCAACCAATAGGACATTCTTTTCTTTTACATTTTTTATTCCAAGCTCTACTACACCTTATCCAATTATTTTGGAAGATGAGTCATCTCCAAATGCAACATTGCCACCCTTTCTCTTCAATCTGATGAATTTGTCTTGATCCTCAGTCATGCATGAAGAACATCCACTGTCTATGTACCATTCATCTTCTTCTTTACATTTTTCAGTGGTCAATGCTATTCGACAATCTTAATTGTTTGGAATCTCTTTCCTTCTCCATAATGTGGTTGTCATAGGGACATCTTCATTCATATATTTGCAATCTTGTGCTTTGTGACCAAGATAATTACATTTGTAACATACAATATTTGTGTCCATCAATGGGGAAAATGAATTATAACTTCTATTGACAAATCCACGATTATTTCCATATCTTATGTTTACACCATTCATGTTTCTTGTGTATTTGTTCCTTTCATTGATTCTGCAATTAGTTTCCTTATGTCCAAAAATTTTGCAAGTATAACAATGACCAAGAAAGAAATTTTGATACCTGGGAGTAAGTGACCTTCTTTGTGATGTAGTCCATCTGGGTTCATGATATACTCTTATGTAGTTTCCTTGATATTGATTGAATCTTATTTGATTCCTGAAGGTAGGAGGTCTTCTTGGATATTCATCTCTTTCGTAATCATTCCTTCTTTTTGGTATCCTGGTCCACTTCTCATCAACTGTCTATATAGCTCTTTCTTCAACCTTCTTGTTGGTATTTCCATCTTCTTTGTATGAAGTTTCACCCATGCATCCAAGATGTGTTAATTCTTTTGGAACTTGAGAGTTTCTTAAGATCTTCCTCAATGAGACAACTTATTGTTCAAGTTTCTCCCAATCTTCTTCTTTCTTCATCATTTGGACCTTCTTTACTTCTCCTATTATTCTTGCTTCTTCGAGTAGAGTTTTCAAGGAAATGGTTTATTCTCTTAGTTTCTCAAAGTATTCTAATTGTTTCTTCAAGCTTACAAATGTCTTTTCATAACTACCCAATTCACTTCTTAGTTTTCTATGCATGTCTTTGAGCTTGCTATTTTCAATCTCAACATGCTTCAATTTTTTAAGATTATCATCTTCTTGTTGAATCATTTATACTTCATGATTTTCTTCTTCTTCATTGCCATCTCTTTCAATCCTTGGATGAGGACATTCAAATTCAACATGTCCTACTCCTTCACAATTAAAGAAAAAGAACTAACTTGTATTTGCTTCTTTGAAATTTGAGATGTTGAAATTTTCTTCAACTTCTTCTTCTTCTACTACTTCTTCCCTTGCATAAAGGTCTTGTAGATTGTCCCGAATCTCTTTTGCCAATGCACATGATCCCACCTTGGGTTTCACTGAATCTGTCAATCCATCCAAGATGGTATCTATTGCCAATTTGTTATTCCTTTTTGCTTCCTTCTGAGTTGCAGTCTTTGGTTTCTTCAAAGCATTGTATCCTAAAGCAACTGAGAACCAAACATCTTCCCTAAGAGCTTTAAAGTAACTTTCCATTCTATTACACCAGTATTCAAAATTGCTTCCATCAAATGGTGGAATCTCATTTGGAATGTTTTCTTCCATTTATGCTTAGGATCTTCCTTCCAGTGGTTAAACTGTACTAAAGGTAACCGACTCTCATACCAATTGTTGATACTGAGAGGGGGATAAATCAGTATCAAGTATAATTTAAAACCTTTTTCAACTTATAATTAAACCATTCAATTATATCCAATGATCAATGAACAATAGTATAAGAGTTACACTAATACACCACAACACACCATGCACAATATATGAGAAATAATCAATAGTTATTGTTCAAGAGAAGTAATGACTTCCAAAGGTAGCTATAGATTCCAAATATAAAGGGAGGGATAAACCTCCAAGAGGAAAATATACAATCCTCAAATATCAAGAGAGGGTTTACCTCTCCATCCTCTCCCCTTCCTTCCACCCAAGAATATATGAGATCTAATACAACTTTACATTAAATCATCACCATCAACCAACCATCACATAGAACCTGATAATGCTTCATGAGACTTCTTCAATTTCTGCAATTATTCAATTCTTTGAATACTCTGATCCTGTAGATAATATTACTCAATGTATTCTCTGAAACTTCTCCAAGTTTCACTCCTTGAATCCTCCCCAAAAAGAATTTATAGAGAGAATGGTAGACCTTGTTGAATTCTGGTTTATTCAGGAGAGAAAACTTGTACAGAATTCCCTGCGCTCAATATTTAACATCAGATTATGCAACTCGCACACAAGAAACTACAGTCTATACTCTTTCCAATGAAAGTGGTCCCGCTTCATTTGGATTCCCTATGAAGAATTTATGACTGATTTACCTGGAACACCTTTTTATTGACTAGCTTCAGGACTGGTCAAAAACCCTATCTTCCACAGAGTGTATCTCCATAATTATAGTTGATCAAGAGATGATAATGTTACCACAGGTACCTTGATATGTCTTCTCAATACCATAGCAATTTCACCATCTGAATCGTTCTAGAAAAATTTTTATAGAGAAAATGGTAAGATGACCTGAAAAATAACATACCTTAGAACACATCACCAAAAGACTTCATCCTTCCTTGAAATCCGACCTTCTTTACTTCTGATTTCCTCTAAAATTCTACTTGTGTATCAAATGAATGTATAATGATATTTATTTATACCAATTATGTCACTTCCTTTTAACATTAGGGTCAACCTAAAACTTTCTTATTTTTTAATTATTTTATTTAATTACCTTCAGGGCCTACATGTACTTCCTTCTTCAATTTACTTTGCCATATTCAAAAATTCATTTCTCCTCAACCATGAGGATCCATGTGACATGCCACCTACCACTGGAAACAACATGATGTATACTATCCATCCATGGGTTTTGTTTCTGCATGTACATTGTCCTTCATGTCCAAATACCTTCATTAATCTTGCAGTCCAAAACCAATGACTAAGGTTGACATCAATGCCAACAACCAATCTTCCAACAATTTGTTTGTTGAGTGATGTAAATATGCTCATTCACATTGACATTAGAGGTCATAGAGAACAACATGCTTTTTTCTGGAGTGGATGAGATGCTCATGACTTCTTAATACTCTTCAAAATCACTACACATCCATGTTCTCCATGCTAACCATACCTGCATTGTGAAACTAATGTAGAAAAACAAAACTAACATTGAAATAGTTTTCAATAGGAGCACATAAATTGTCACCAGACCTTCAGAATACCTAGAAATCAGAACCCAGAACATCAATAGAGAAATTGTTGTACAAAGGAATCGTTGTTTCTAACCTAGAAACTAGAGAAGGAAAGTAATGAGAAGCCTTGAAACCAAAGTCTAAACACCTCTCCTCTCTAGAAATTGATGCCCATCCTTCACTATAATTCCAAGCATCAACCGACACCCAATATTTACTATAATTCTTATGCAGGACTGAACCAAACAAAAGAGTAACGAGTAAAATACCAAGACAAATTTAAACCCAACAACTAGAATTGAAACTTCTCTTTTGAACGACAAAGGATATGATTTCCCTAGCACCTAGTCTCTAGACTTGACCACTTTCATATTATAAACATTCCAAATAAAAGAATAAAAATCAATAGGCTACCAAAGAACAAGAGAATTACTCATCAGATGGTCAAGCACATCAATATACCAGCTGAATTTGCACCCATTTCCAACCCTCGATCAAGCCATTATCCCACAAGCCTTGTACTAAGAACCAACCAAGCATTCAATAACCACAAGCATGGAGACTATTTGCATGTTGGAAGGATTATAACTTGTCCTCAACTCACCCATCCCAATGCCAATACAATGAGGTGTGGAGATTTGGTTCATGTGCTAATTAATGAGGTTGATTAGTTGATTCAAAATTCATACTTAGGTGATAGGTATGGTTTCATACCCCTTATTTTTAATCAAAACATTAAGACTTAACTTTGTGGCTCGGTACCCCTTATTTTTAATCAAAACATTAAGAATTAACTCTGTGGCTTGTTTAGCCCATTGGTTGGTTTCTTCATTAAGGTCACTTTTGATGTGATAATAAGAAATTTTGGACAAGGATTTGGATTCCTGCTTCATTCGATCGATGGTGTTATTTAGTTTGATTCCACTTGAAAGGGATTTGCCAAGAATTATCTTGATGACTATCATCAAGTCTCCAAAAACATAAATGACTTTAACATTTGCTTCTTTGACTAAAATAAAACTGCATAAAATAGCATATGCCTCTGCAAAGTTATTTGAAGCTTGACCAAGTCCCCAAACAAATATTAAAATTATTGTTCCCAAAAACTTTACCTACAACTAAACAATAAAACTTCAAAATTTATAAAAAATAAAAATTTAATTAAATATTATTATTATTTAAATAAAAAATTACAAATTATTGAATAACATAAAAATGTTAAAAAGTCAAACATTATCTACTATAAGATCAATGGTGAGCTTGTCCCCTAGCATTCGAGAGGGACAAAGAAGTTGACCTTCCACCATCTTCATGACAAAATTAAAACAACCTTATTCGTGAAACTAATTATTATCCATGTCGGTTGTTCATTTGTACTTATCTTCTATTGTGGTCATAGTTTTTTATTGAGTAGTATATAATCTCCACCGACTTTTTTTTTAATTTGAGCTTATTACTATTAATACCTTTAAAGTTGTGAAAGTTTTCATGAATAAATAATTAAGATATATTAATATTAATATCTTTAAATTTGTGAAAGTTTTCCTGAACCAATGATTAATCAATTTTTAATCCATTTTATTTAAGTTAGTTAAAAGTTATAGTTTGCATTGGAGTGCTCAAAATATGTGACATGGAGATGCACCAAAGAAGCATGATGTTTCCTTGAATACATAAACCTTCATAATGAGGTGCAAGAAGCATGATGTTTCTTCAATCTAGAAACTTCCCACTTACTTTTTATGGAAAAGTTTAAATCAGGTCATTTTCTGATGAACATCCAACCTTTTTATATGTGGGAATCTAGGTCTATGAAGCCCAATCACAACCAAAAAATTATAAAATAATGACACAATTAATAGCAAACATGACTTATCAACCTCAAACATGACCTTTGGGGATTTTTTAAAGTCCAATCACATTGAAATTTGATGAAGTCAATGGACAATAAACTTCCTAGGGAATTCACCTTCATGTTGAGATTTTATGACACTCTTTGTCAATATTTACAAGTAGAAATATTTACTTATTATTTCATAGTATTATAATGTGGTGGTTAAAGATGAATTTTTAATTTATTTATAAGTGATGGAATTTGGTTATCATTCTAAAAGAATTATATATATATATAGAAAGATAAAAATATATGTTTGAGTTTAATCTATATTAAATTAAAATTTGAGAAAAATTAAAAAATCAAAATCAAAATAAAAAATTTAACCATGAATTCAATCTATCACGAAATATATGAAAATAGGCTCTCTTAATTATAAAGCCTAAAATAAATACAATGAACTTATATTATGACTAGATATTGTTCTATGGATTGTAGATAGTATCACTTACCTAGAATTATGTTTCTTAATTATAAAGGACTAAAATAAGCACAATGAATTTGTATCATGAATAGATCTTGTTATATATATATATATATATATATATATATATATATATATATATATATTGTAGATAGTATACTTATCTAGAATTATGTGTTACTATANTAATTATCAAATTCTAAAATAAATACAATGAACTTATATTATGACTAGATATTGTTCTATGAATTGTAGATAGTATCACTTACCTAGAATTATGTTTCTTAATTATAAAGGCCTAAAATAAGTAGAATGAATTTGTATCATGAATAGATCTTGTTATATATATATTGTAGATAGTATACTTATCTAGAATTATGTGTTACTATATGGATAATTTGAAAGTCTTTGAGTCTCGAGGCTCAGCTTATATATATGTATGTGTATGTGTGTGTGTGTGTTTTATTTGACATATTCAATGCAAGTTTAAGGTTTGATCTCGATGGTCAAATTAGGAAATAATCTATACATGTTAACTTGCTTAGTGAATGAAGAAAAGACAAATTGTAGCTCAATTATTTTATACTAACAATACTTGTATTACTTAGCAAGTTTGTATATTTTAATTCATGATCTAATTTGTGATTTGTTTGCTATTATTATTGTTAGATTATTATGTTAATAATTACACACCTAATCCCTTCAATCATTAGCACACTTTGTATTTGTGTATATTTTTTATGGCACATTAATAATTCTCACACATCATAAATCACTTCTACTCTCATACTTGTTAATACCCAACTCGTTAAACTATGCAAAACTTCTATCCAAGGAAGTTGATATTTATAAGGATTATGCCTTGTCACACTTGTTCTATCATGACTAAATTAAATCTTTGGCTTTAGTATGACCCAATTCTTTGAAGCCCTATGATCTAGACTAGCATTAAAGAGATGAAATTCTCTCCTTCGAAGTTTTAATCAGATAAATACATTAAATTATAAATTATACTAGCATACTCTTATACTCTCAAAGTGAAGAAAGAAAAAACTGAAAAGAAATTGTAAATGATAGGAGGAATTATTTTATCATTATTATGTATGAATAGTTAAAAGAGTATATCCATTAAATGGGCTTCAAAGGTCTCTTATTCATTTGTACATAGGTCTTACAATCTGAATAAAGACCAAGGATATCACATATTAGACACAACCGTGAGGCCATTTGCATGCAATTATTTATTGCTTGAAATAATGAATAGGAGTAGTTGACATGTACAAAGTCAATGTAGAATTCAATCACATCCAAAAAAGCAATGAAATTATACCCATACTTTGAGGTCATAAAGGATAAAGTTCAAAATATGAAGTGAAAAATCATGGGTATCAAAGCAGAGCACATTAATATTGATTTCCTCAAAGAGATAACAAAAACAAATCTGGTATGAAGAAAAATTACATGTTTGGTTTATATATTTAACGAATATGAAACTTTACACTTGCACTTAGATAGAAGTTTAATGTAATAGATATTGTATGTGTAAGTTGATATTATGGACACAGATCAGAGTGGCAGTTAGTGGTTCTTTCCGTCATTCAACCTCAATTAATGCAAAGTAATATCACAAGTACATTAAATGTTTTTTTTTTTTTCGAAGTATGAGCTTGAGTTTTGACTGTTAATAATGAATTTGAACCATTTGTTTAAAAAATAACCAAAACCGAAAAACCCTATGATATTCTAGAACAAGGAAATAAGGCACAAATGCAATTGAAAATCCCAATAAAACCATTCATTTTTTTTAACCAAAACCGGAAAACCCTATGATATTCTAGAACAAGGAAATAAGGCACAAATGCAATTGAAAATCCCAATAAAACCATCCATTTTTTATAAACTGATTGTTGAAACCTTTCGCTTCCACCATAGAAAACCTTCATTTCAAAAACTATTCACATTCCACTACTTTGCACCATGAATGTAAATGCAAAATTTATGAACCTATGAATTCATATCCAGAAATAATACCACCACTATCCATTCCAAGACCAGTCATTGCTCAATAACAAAAATATTTTGATAATAAGTAAAAATGCATAGACCACTAACAACAATTAAAAAAAGGATAATTATTGCAAAGAAATTTGAAACGAAAATGCCCATATTATCCTTCACTTTTAATCTCTTTCCAGTTAAGAAAATTTAAAACAATTTTGTTTTTGTAGAAATTGCAAAATGGTGGTCAATTAACACAAAAATCATAAAAAATTAACAACAAATTATACAACATAAGCATTAAAATCATAGACCCATTGTTAAGCACTGAAATAACAACCTTTAACCAAGTCTAACTTATTTTTGACACTGGTTCCATACTATACATCTTGTCCACACATGAGAGTCCATGTAAGGATCAAACTGTGCTCATTTCTCATCCAAACTAATTGTACAAGCTAAATTCACATATCTTAAGATGCATCACCAAAATTTATGAGTCTTGGGATCAATCCCTCTGATGAAAAGTTTTTCTGCTCAAATGGGTATTCCAGTAGTTCATTTTATGTTCGGCATGGGACTATCCCTGCTATTATCGAGCATATGCAAAAGCAACAATCCATCACTTATAATGTAACTTAAATGTAAAAAGTCATAAAGTAAAAATATAATTGCAACATTAAATATTGAAATAAATTATTGAAACTCAATCAAATATAAAATGGGGAAGATAACAAACTACATTAAATAATTGTAAATTTTCTTTACTGTTAATTTCTTTCTTTATTTGTAATTTCTTTATAGTAATTTCTTTATAGTAATTTTTCTCATGGATTATGTTCATTTCTTTATAATAATTTTTTTATAGTAATTTATTCTCATGAATTATTTTTTCATTTCTTTATAGTAATTTATGCTCACGGTTTATGTTCATTTCTTTCTAGCAATGGTTTACAAACGAGAGAGTAATGAGTATTTAATATCTTTATGATGATATCATGTTTATCTCACTTTTACAATTCATAATGATAGACTTCATTTACAACATACTTAGTCTTCATTGTATAATAGTTTTATTAATTCTGCGTGTATTTTTAGGCGTTAGGAATTTTTTTCACATGGTTATGGATCCAAGCATTTAGAGGTATTTTTCATTTGAGATTATTGAGTTAATTTTCTTTGCTTTACATTCTTAGTGTTGATAATATTTGTAATAGTTTGTAAACATTAGAATGTTATTTCATAAAACCTTCTTTTCTTGTCTGAGTCAATGCAAATGATTTTAAGTCAAAGAATTTGAATTTTTGGTTCCTTTGTTTCATGATGAAGAAAATAGTTTCCTTGGAACATGTCTTAATGATAAATGCCACATTTCTCATTTTGTTTTGTCTTTTATAGATTCAAGATACAGAGTTGAGTGTATAGTTGGACCATGATTTTGTTATCTTTACCAACATCATGCTCTCATTCGAATATTTATTTTATGATGAATCTATTTACTAACGCCTTTAAAAATTATTGGGTCTATATGGCTTGGAGACCGTTTTTTTTTCACTATTAGAAAAAGTAAGTGCTAAAAAATATGATTGGGTTGTCAAGAAACATATTTACAAAAGAATGTAGTCAAATTTTTATGTTTGTAGTAGCCTTGATAGGGTGTGGAGAAGGACAAAAATTCCTTATGATGGCACTACACCACCAAAGGAGGTATTGTTCTATAAAAAAAAACTTATTGGTTATATTTAGACAAAGATTATGAGGTGTACCCGACTTATGGGTACACTATCTATTGGTTGGATGTTTGGAAACTCAATGGGTTTTTTTTGTATGTTCTAATCATTGACATACAATGTATGGCATTGGCATTATAAAACAATCGGCTTATATGTCTCATCAACGATGGTTCCACCTTTGTTTTGTCTACTAAGGAAGAAAAAAAAATCAATTTGGTCAACCCTGCCTTGAACAAAGATTAGACTATTTGAAGACGACTGGGGATTCAAATGGAATTTGTTGCATGACCTTTTTACATATATAAATAATAAATTTCCAAGCTATCTTCCATTTTGAACAATGCATGGGATATTACTTATGTGCATTATGCTGAAGTTCCATTCATGTTCTATGATTTGATGATTGACTTGTGTATTCCAACGACTATTGATAATGTTCCCATATTTGATAATTTTGGGTTCCCGTTTCCGTTGCTTGAGAACTGCAATGATTTGATTGCAAGTGGATTTTTTTCCCACTTGTTCCAAATATGGATTTTGTTGATGACATACCACCACTGGGTATAGATATCATGCCTTAGTCTACAAGAATTCATAATATTTGTTGCCAACCATGTAATTGTTGTTTAACACATTTTGATATTCAAATAAATATATTTATATTATATACTTTAAATCATTGTTATAT
>ML799781.1:168473-207138 GCA_009831015.1 Picea engelmannii
ATTTTTGCTACAGGGGAAAAGGTTTCATTATAGTCAATTTCTTCAACTTGGGAAAATCCTTTGGCAACTAACTGAGCCTTTTGTCTTTCAACACTTCCATTTGATGCATACTTAGTTCTGTAGACCCATTTGCATCTAACAAGTTTTCTTCCTTTTGGAAGAGGTACAAGATCCCAAGTATCATTTTCCATTAAAGAATGATACTCATCATTCATTGTTGTATCCCAATCTGGTTGACCTGAAGCTTCTGGAAATGTCTCTAGATCATGAGTTTCTGAAACTTGAGCCAAAAGAGAAGAGGCTCGCTAGAACTGTGAACGTGTCTGACGTTGATCTGAAGGATCACCAACAAGATCACCAGCTGCTTCTCGTGTTGAATGGACCCATCTAGGAAGCGGTGGAGCTGGTGCTGGTTCAGGTTCAAAGGACTCATTTGGAGGAGGGTGAGAAGGTGGAGGTGGATTATCATCCTCACTGTCATCATCTGAATAATAAACCATATCATAAGAAGACACAAACGCCGAAGATGGCTTGCAGGCCTAAGAAGGCACAATCGCCGAATTAGGCTCACGGGCCAAGAGATTTTCATCAAATTTAACATCTCTTCTAATAATAATTTCATTACAATGTGATTGAAGAAGTTTATAATCTTTGAAATCTTCAGAATAACCAACAAATATACACTTCTCACTTTTAGGCTGCAATGTTTTCCTTTTCTCATCAGGAATGTGAGCCCATGCTATACTTCCAAATACATGGAAGTGACTTACATATAGTTTAATTTTCGTCCAAGCTTCTTCCGGTGTTATATTTTTAAGAGCCTTTGTGGGAGTGCGATTTACTATGTATTTTCACAGTTGATGGCTTCCGCCCAATACTTTAGAATTAATCCCTTAGATTGGATCATACAATTAGCCATTTCTTTTAATGTTCGGTTCTTTCTCTCAACAACACCATTTTGTTGTGGTGTATATGGAACAGTGTGTTGCATTTGGATTCCCTGTGTAGTACAGTAGCTTGTAAAATTATTTTTCACATATTCACCTCCATTATTTGTTCTTAACCTTTGAATTTGATGTCCAGATTGCTTTTCTACAAGGGCCTTGTAGGCCAAACACTTGTCAAAAACTTCACTCTTGATTTTTAAGAAGTAAACCCAAGTACATATGGAAAAGTCATCAATGAAAGTTAAGAAATACTTGCACCCAGAAAAAGAAGGAGAAGAAAGTGGACCACACAAATCACTGTGAACAAGCTGCAAAGGACCCGAGGCATGCCAAGAGGCACGTTTTTCAAAACTGTCCTGATGATGTTTGCTGAAAACACAACCGGCACAAACACTATCTCTGCATGAAACAAGAGGAATACCAGTCACCATCTGTTGATTACATAGTTGTTGCAATGAGAAATAGTTTAGATGACCAAACTGATCATGCCAAATTTTGTTCAAGTCATCGCTATGATCAACAACAACTTATGAAAAATATGATGACCCAAAGTTGTCAAACTTGTACAACCTGGTAATATCATCAGCAATTCCAGTTGCAAGAACATGCTTAGGATATTTTAGATCCTTGATTACAACTTGGTGAGGTGAAAAATTGACGGTTTTACCTTCACCTGAATGAGTGATTTGATATACTGATAGAAGGTTACAAGAAAGACTTGGAACACATAATACATCATTGAAATAACCATTGCCTACTTGAACTGTTCCAGGTCCTACAACACTAAGAGATCTATCATCATCAACAAATATTTTCTTGGTGTTACATTCATTTAGAGCATAAAATATGGCTTTATCCTTAGTCATATGATAAGATGCTCCTGAATCAATAAGCCACTCATCTGAAGAAGAAGTAGTAGTAGAATTTGAATTGAAAGAGAAACCATAAGAAAAAAGTGCATGTCCATGAGAATAAGAAGTAGAATCAATACGAATGTTGTGCTTCTTCATCGCTGCTTCTAAAGCTACCATCTTCTTGAAAAATTTGGACTCATCATGACCATATTTATCACAAAAATTGCAATGTCTGTTAGTATTCTTACTTTTATATTTTGCTCCTTTGTCACTAGTAGGAGCTAAAGTTGTCTGAGCAGGTTTGGGAGCCTTATGTTGTTTGTTGTTGTAGCGAGGATGTTGCTTCTTGGAATACTTGGGTTTATCTTTCTGCTGGGCAACTAAGGCTTTGTTGGAGGGACCTGCAGTGTTGATCACTCCAAATTGTACAAGCTTATCTTCCTCTCAAATCAAAGAAGCACAAAAGGACTCAAGACTGGGTTTTTCATAAGCTTCTTCCCCTAGAGCCTCTCTCATGGCACAAAAGGTAGATACAAACACAGAATATGCATTACCTAGCTTAGAAAGAATAAGATAGATGCAACTCTCTTCCTCCATCTTTATCTTACATTCTTCACATAAAATTATGAGTGTTTTAAACCTAGATAGATAGTCTCCAAGGCAAGAAAAATCATTTGGACTCAAGGTTAGTATTTGATTTTCTAACTGTTGTGCTCGAATAATATTGAGTTTACCAAACACAGATTCAATTGTGTCCCAAGCTTCTTTGGGGTCATCAATATCTTGAAGGTGGTACCTTAAATCAGGAGAGATGGAAATTCCGATTAGTCCACGTGCTTCGTCATTCCTATTATCCCACTTGGCTTTCTTATCAGCATTAGTGGGTGTTTTTTCCTTTCCCAAGGTAATCCGGTATAAGCTTTTACTTCTTAATAAATCTTCCATATGAGATTTCCATTGGAAGTATTTGTTGCTGGTAAGCAAGACAGTACTTGTAGAATCCATATTAAATATGCAGATAATGTGGATTTAAAAACTAAAACTGATGATTTGGATGGAAAGAGTTCAAAAAGTTATGCGGTTTTAAAAAAAGAGGCACTGAAAACGAACTTTTGATGTTAGAGTTATGCCCTTTTAAAAAAAGGCACAATCGGTAACCAAATGACCACGTGATTGTGTAAGTTGCTTTATGAAGTGACCCACTTTTATAAACAGAAGTGGGGATCACTTTTACAATGAAGTTACTTTATAACATAAAAGTTGCATGGAAAATAAATAACTCTAAAATAAAATATTAAAGCTATTTATAGTGATTCCCTTTTATACTTGAAGTGAAACACACTTTACAATTTTAGCATGAACTTTTTCAAAAAAGGTAACAAAAGAGAGACTTGAACTCAAGACCTCTTACTTAATAAGGAAAATTTTAACCAAATGATCTAGCAAAACATATTGTAATGTTCAGAAGGAGGATTTTTGTTGTTGAAGATGGCCTTGGAGAGCGTGCTAAAAAAAACTCTTTTCACACAAGAAAATAATTTCTCTTCTCGATGACAACAAGGGTTAGATCTCGGTTAGCTTACTCGGAAGATGCACCTTTTCCTATCTGTTTCTGATTTTCCGAGATCACATAGGGCATGGGGCAAAGAGAATACGCATATCTAAAAGAGTAGCAACCTGAAAATAAATAAAACAAAACCAAAATAAAACCAAAATACTACTCTGCAAAAATTTAAAAAAAATCCGTATTCAAGCTTTATACCTTCGGATCTGACTGTAATGGTCATATCTCGAGCAAACGAAAACCTTTTCGAGTGAAATGAAAAGTGTTCCTGAATGAAAAAAGCACTCCAGATGCAATGGAACAGTCCTCTCATCCCATAAATGTACATAAATGATAGAAAGTGGAGATGAGACAACTCGGCTTCACTATCTCGATCTTCAATAGGAGAAGGTCTTCAAACAGGCTCTGATACCCTGTTTGAAAACATAATTATTCCAACAGAGGATGAACACCTTCAATAACCACTCACATAACCAGATCAAAGATCAAAACATCGATGTTTTCATGTGGTAAAACCCCTACGGGGAAACATCCACAACCCCAACCAACATGGCCACTTGGAGCAGTTTATTAATGCAAAGAAAAATATTACAGAGAGATTTTACAAGAGATATTCTCACAATTGATCATCGGAAAATGACCCTCCATGCTCTTTAAATAGAGATCATGGACCAATCGGGTGTTAAGCCACAGATCAATGGCTGTTAATATTGAGGAGAGTATGAACCATCGGATCACTCTATGTCAGGAACATATCGTGACTGTCGGATTTCCTAACTACAAATGCATACTAATGCATACTAAAGAAACACACTTTTACCTAACGAATTATTAGACCAAGTATATCTTAACTAACTTCTAAGTGTCTAAATATCCTAACATGTCACATATGACTACTAAACAAAATATAAATGTCCATATAAAGTGCAGCTGCGAATAATACACAATGGATCTACATCTCAAGATCATCTGAAGATATACAAGTACAATATGATATGCATATTCAAGAAGCATTGATGCATATGGATGGAGGTGAGGAATCCGTAGCTCGAGCAACAAATTCAAGATATTCAAAAACTTAGGTAGGAGTACAATATGAGTGTAATACTCACTACCCTGACTTCTTCAAAATGTTGTCGAGGAAAGACTAGAGGATTTCAATCATCAGGCGCATGAATTCATTGATTTTGAATCCAAACTTGATTGGACTCTGAAGGATCAGATCCTGTCACTGAGAGGGGGGGTGAATCAATGACACAACAATTATATCATTTTTTCATTTATTAATGCAAACATAATTTTAACACAGTATTTTATCATGGAACCCAAATGGGAAAACCACAAAATCTTTTATATTAGCCGCAAAATTTATTTTACATGTTTACAAAAAAGGAAGATGTACTTCCTTTTGATCATCACCAACTGATCAGGATACACCCACACCCTATTTTACCAGCATCAACTGGTAGGAGGCTACAACCCCTTGTTTAGTCAGCTACAACTGGAAAGGAAGCACCAACTCCCTCTGCAGGCACCAACCTACCCTTGCACCACCCAACCACCCTTAATGCATAGGTATTGCATTTTATTCTTGTAATCTGCTTCATCTTTTGATCTTTTGATCTGGTCTACAGAGACACTTTCTTCTCAACACTCTTCCATGATTATATACTCTTCAAACGGTGTGAATGTGACACAGTTGTCCCTTCATTTCGACCATCACACCTCTTCGATTAATTAGTCTTAATTACTATTTATTTATTTTATCGTGAAGGTTTTTCATAAATTGATCACAGTCATGGATCAATTTAATCCTTTATACTCGATCCCAAATCTTTGTTATTTTCACAGAGACCAAATTCTATGGAGGCACTTCCTTCAAGCCATTTCATATGACCAAGCATTATAGAACCACGGGCTTATCGAATATAGAAACGTATAACAATTTCCTTTTAAAACTCTTATATAATATGACCATTAGCAGTAACCATATGCTAAGCCAAACGAGTACTTGAGCGCTTTATTAAATCAATGGTTATGATTCGATCTTCTGATGGGATGAATGGCTGACAGAATTTCAGCACTTTTCCCTTCGGGTCTTCATGACTTCCAACATTTCAAAACTCCCAAATATGATATCGCCGAACTAATCGGGCAGTTAACGTTTTTGTAGAGATAGATCAACGGTCAATTTTAAACCTTACACTCATCCTTTCACTACTAAATCCGATGGATATGAATTAATCAAGCATTGAGATGGATGGCCACCATTTACTACGAGTCTCTAGACTCCAGAGATATCAAATCTCAAACTCCTTCTTTCCTCTATACGTTATTATTTCAGAGTTGAAAAACGACTGACGCGTGTCCCTCTTTTGATCAACAGTCGAGATCCTTTCACATATCTGGGCTTCATAATTCTTAGGCCTAAAATTTCGTTGTAGTATGATCAAGAGTTAAGAATACTCCTGAAGCGATATTTCAAATCGGATGACTTATGTCCATTTTGGGATTTCAGTGTTCAGGACTTTCAATTCTCAAACTATCGTTTGCTCTTGGAGAATTTCACCCGGAGTCCATGATCTAGCAATGCGTGTCCTATTTAATCCAATGACTATCGTTCACTTCGGGACTTCAGCCTTCAACACTTTGTCTCTTTAGTGAACTTCGGCCCTTCGACCTTTTGGCACTTCATCCCTTCGGCACTTCGGCCCTTCGCAACTTCAGATTTCAGGGCTTCAGAACTCTTGTCATTTGTTTGGTGGTGAAACTCCCGAAGTAAAACTCCTGTAGTGATATAACTGCTTACGTCACTTGATGACATGTCACTAGTCATGTAGCTTCCATGTGTCACTCTAATTCGTGATTTTCACATACTTGATATGTCAATTCATCTTGACACTTGTTGTTCTCTGACTGTAACACATGTCCTTGCTAACGTAGACTGTTGACGTGGTATGTCATAGTTTCTTGCTGACGTCAACTACTGACGTGGTCTGTCATAGTTTCTTGCTAACGTCGATGTATATCTCCCGATGTGACACATGTTCATATCCTTGATCTAAAATTTAGGAGAGTATCCGAAGGGTATCTCAGATTGATGACCTGAGATCTGTTTGTGATTCAACGGTCTGGATTTCAACGAGACTTTGTGTTTTGCAATTTCGCGTATCAGGACTTTGTGTGTGAGTCTCCTCGACTCTCCCGATCTCCGAAATCCTGACAGGGGCCTAGCACTTGCTATCTCCATTCCTTAACTTCCATCAATATGATCTCCAACCAAACCCTGGGGTTTACCTCCAAGCGTGTCGGGATTTTATGTATCAAGAACTCTTGATTTCAATTATCTCAGATCAACGGTTATGATTTCCCTGTGATCCGATGGCCGAGATCCCTCTCTCGTGAATTCACATTTCGTGACTTCATCTTTGCTTATCCTATCCTTCCACTTGAAAATGATTTGACAGTTTGACAAGAACTCGGGTTTGATCCGAAGACTAACAGGTATTCAGATATTCGAACTCACAACCTCTTCACCTCGTTTATCCCTACCATAGATTTGGCGGTTGAGAATCAACGGTCTTGAATTGTTCTGCGTTTTATTGCGCCATACCTACTGAGTTTCAACGCTCCATCTCTTCTGATCTTGATATCTACATTTTCTAATCCTCCTGCAATTTTATCATAGGAACATTGTTGATCCTATTGTGATCAACAATAATCACAAATTTCTTCAGCCTTAAGGTGATGTTCTTATGTCGATTCTTTTTCTTCCTAAGATTAACCTTGCTGCTCTACTTACTAAGACTGTTGACATCAATGAAAACACATGAATGAAAATCTGTCCAACAATCTCCCCATCTGTCATTGAGGTAAACACACCAACTTCATACACAATCTCCCCCTGTGGTGATGCTTTTGTCCTCTGAAGTTACTCTCCCCCTTTCTTCAATGGCAAAGGGTTTCTTCTCCAATGATCTGTCTGTATAAATATTTCTTTGACCATTGGTAACTCCTCCTGCAATCACACTTTTCCTGTCATAACTAATGACTCCTTCCTATGTTGATTGATATCTTCCCCTGAATATTTGCCAACTGATGTGTTATTTTCTTGAGAGATTTAGGTAGGAAGAAGGATTACTCCTAATTTTTTCCTGAGATATTCAAATACATCTCTATTTAAGGGATTTGTAAAAATATCTGCCACATGTTCTTGTGTTGGAACATATTCCAATTTAATGTTCTTGTTTTCATTCTGATCTCTTAGATAGTGGTACTTTATGGGAATTTGTTTTGATTTTGAGTGCTGGACAAGGTTCTTAGAGAGACTTACTGTGCTTATATTATCACAATGGATAATTGTAGGTTCATCAAATACTATTTTGATGTCTTGTAGAGTTTGTTTCATACATTACACTTGTGTGAAACATTCTGCTGCTGCAATATACTCATCTTCAGTGATAGACAGAGAAATTGAGGATTGTTTCTTGCTTATCCAAGCAACCAATGATTCTCCCAAAAACAATGCTCCTCCACTCATAATTTTTCTATCATATACACTTCCTGCCAAATCAACATATGAATAGGCTTTTTATGTGAATGAATCCTTGCTAGGGCACCACAAACCAATATCTATGGTCCCTTTCAAATAGCTAAAGATTCTTTTTACATCTTGAACATGGCTCTCCTTTGGTTCTGCTTGGAATCTAGCCACCATCCCAACAACTTGCTTGACATAAGGTCTGGAAGTTGTTACATAAAGAAAACTACCAGTCATTGATCTGTAGTATTTTGGATCTACAGATTTGGACTCATCATCCTTGCTTAGTTTGCATCCAACTATCATAGGTGTACTAATAGGTTTGCAATCCTCTAACTAGAATCTTTTAAGCATACCCTTAACATTTTTAGACTGATGGATAAAGAATCCCTTTTTGGATTGTATTATTTGTAATCCAAGGAAGAAATTCAGTTCGCCAAGAAAAGACATTTCAAATTCTTGTTGTAGCAAGGTTATTGACTTTCACAAGATTTTCAAAGTTAATATGCCCCAACCTTCTATGTCATAGCCAACTTTCATCTAATGAATTTATATGACACTCCTCATTCAATTTTGCATCTAGTACATATACATTTTTAGGAGTTCTAGGAGCAGTACCAACTAATTTTCCTATGTCTTCTCTCCTAATCTCACATTTTTGGGAATCAAAGATGCAGAAGTGTCCTTGATCATAGGTTTGACTGACACTTAATAAACTAGGCTTCAGTTTATCAACAAGTAGTACATTTATGGCTTTGTCTTTTCCCAAGATCACAATGTCTTTCCCAAGTATGTTACTTGAAGCATTATCACCAAATGTAACTTTACCTTTTTGTTTCTTTAATTCTAAAAACTTGTCCTTGTTACCTGTCATATGTTTTGAGCACCCACTGTCAACAGACTAGAAATCCTTTTTATCTTGAACTTTGAGGGGAATAATACATTCCTTTTTGATATTTTTTCTCTCCAAAGTTTCTTTTGCTCTCTAATGAACTTTGGTTGTTTTGAGACTTCCATTAATCTGCAATTAATGACCTTATGTCCATGGTTATGAAATCTGAAGCATTGTAAGTCCCCTTCTTGTAGAGGTGAAAAGGAGTTATAATTTCTTCTTTTAACTCGATTTGTAGCTTGTTATCCTTAAGGATATAGTTCTTAACCTTCAGTTTTTTCTTTCTATATGCTCTACAATTTATAGCTTTGTGTCCGAAATTAGAGCATGCAAAGCAATAACCAGGGAAAATGCAAGGATACCCGTTTTGATAAAACTTCTTTGGTATTGTATTGTCTTCCTTCCTGATGTGTGGAAGTAATCTTCTGGAGTTTTGATCATTACTTATCTTCTCTTCGTTTTTCTTCTTGAATGTACTGAGGAGAGCATTTGCATAAGATTTTGAGTTAACATGATTTTCCTTTTGAGAATAACCTATTCCATTTTTAGTACCTGAATCCCTTTGTGTGGTAATAATCTTATCTAATATTTTAGAGTTATTTTCAGATTTTGTTTGAATGATTTTTGCATCCAATGCCTTTTTTAGATTAACTATTTATGCCTCCATTTTTTCACAAGTTATTTGTTTTTCCTTAAGAGACTTTTCCAAACTTTGTTCGATCTTATTTGCTTCTAAGATTTTTTTTTTCAGGTTGCTCATGAGTTTTTCCATCTCCTTTTCTTCTTGTTCATGTTTTTCCTTTTGTTCAACTACAAAACTTTTCAGTTGTCTATATCTGGCTTTGTACTTTCTTAATTCATCAAGGGCACTGAGAAGTTATTCCTCCATATTAACTTCTGCTTCATCTTCTAACTCTTTCTCATGTTTAATTTTTTCTATCTTATTAGATTCTTCAATACATAAGAAAAGGACTTCATCATCATCAGATTCATCGTTGTCACTAGACTCTGACGAATTGTTGTTTTCTTCTTTTGAATAAAAATTATGTTTCCCTTTGTAAATTTTTTTCTTGTAGTTGGGTTTTTCCTTCTTATTGTATTGATTATTTTTATTTTCTTCATCTTCAGGGTCCTCCTTGGGATATGGACACTTGGATGGAAAATGACCAACTTTACCACAGTTAAAACATTTGAAAAGAAGCTTGCCTTTGTACTTCCATGATCCTTTCTGAAGTTTTCTAATGAAAATGGCTTCTTCCATATCAGTTTCTTCATGATGGCTGGATTGGGGTTTTTTCTTCTCATTTATCTTTGTCTTGGATGCTTTGAAAGTTGTTTCATTTTTTGTTGATTTATCATGCCCTGTTCTCATTTCATATGCTGTAAAGATTCCATGGAGTTGATCAACTGTGAGTGTGTTTAGATTGGATCTATCTTCAATTGAAGAAATCTTTGCATCATATCTCATAGGAAATGACCTTAATATTTTTTTCACAATGGGTTTATCTGTAATTTCTTCTCCTGCCACTCTAATTGAGTTAACCACTTCATATACCCTATGAAAGTACTCAACAATATTTTCTTCTTCTTTCATTTTTAGATTTTCAAACTGAGTTCTATAGGTCTATAGTTTGGCTTCCTTGAATTTGTCATCTCCTTCATATACAAATTTCAATTTGTCCCAGATTTCTTTGGTTGATTTTCAATGCATAACTTTCATAGATATAGAATTAGTCAACCCCGCTAAAATTCCATTAATTGCTCTTGAACTGTCATTACAAATTTTCTTTCCTGCAACATCTTTTGGTGGAGTAGTTGGTGTGGTGTAACCATCTACAACAGATTTCCAGATATCAAAACCAATATCCAACAATAAGTTTTTCATTCTTATTTTCCACAGAGCATAGCCTCCTCCATTGAACAATGGTGCTTTGTTGTTAGAAATTCCCTCTTGTTGATCTATCTTCAGGATCTACCTTCAAGTTTGTTAGACTGTGCTGAAGGAACCTGCTTTGATACCAATTGAAGGATCAGATCCTATCACTGAGAGGGGGGGCTAAATTAGTGACACAACAATTATATCAATTTTTCATTTATTAATGAAAACAAAATTTTAACATAGTATTTTATCATGGAACCCAAATGGGAAAACCACAAACTCTTTTCTATTAACTGCAAAATTTGTTTTACATGTTTACATAAAAGGAAGATGTACTTCCTTTTGATCAACACCAACTGATCAGGATGCACCCATACCCTAGTTTACCAACACCAACTGTAGGAGGCTACGACCCCCTATTTAGTCAGCTACAACTGGAAAGGAAGAACCAACTCCCTATGCAGGCACCAACCTACCCTTGCACCACCCAACCACCCTTAATGCATAGGTATTAGCTTTTCTTCCTGGAATCTTCTTCATCTTTTGATCTTCTGATCTGGTCTGCAGAGACACTTTATTCTCAACACTCTTCCATGATTATATACTCTTCAAATGGTGTGACTGTGACACAACTGTGTCCCTTCATTTCGACCATCGCACATCTTCGATTAATTAGTCTCAATTACTATTTATTTATTTTACCATGAAGGTTTTTCATAAATTGATCACAGTCATGGATCAATTTAATCCTTTATACTCGATCCCAAATATCTGTTATTTTCACAAAGACCAAATTCTACGGAGGCACTTCCTTCAAGCCATTTCATATGACCGAGCATTACAGAACCACAGGCTTACCAAATATAGAGACATATAATAGTTTCCTTTTAAAACTCTTATATCATATGACCATCGACGGTAACCAGATGCTAAGCCAAACGAGTGCTTGAGAGCTTTATTAAATCAATGGTTATGATTCGTTGTTCTGATGGGATGAATGATTGACGAAATTTTGGCACTTTTCCCTTCGGGTCTTCGTGACTTCCAACATTTCAAAACTCCCGAATACGATATCGCTGAAATGATCGGACAGTTAACATTTTTGCGGAAATAGATCAAAGGTCAACTTTAAACCTTACACTCATCCTTTCACTGCTAAATCTGATGGCTATGACTTAATTGAGCATTGATATGGATGGCCACCATTTACTCTGGGTCTCCAAACTCCGAAGATATTAAATCTCAAACTCCTTCTTTCCTCCATTTGTTATTCTTTTGAAGCTAACAAACGATTGACGTGTGTCCCTATTTTGATCAACAATCAAGATCCTTTCACGTCTTCAGGATTCATAATTATTAGGCCTCAACTTTCACTGTAGTATGATCAACAGTTGAGAATAGTCCCGAAGCGATCTTTCAGATCGGGTGACTTATGTCCGTTTCGGGATTTCGGCATTTGGGACTTTCAATTCTCAAATTCTCGTTTTCTCCTGGATCATTTCACCCGAAGTCCATGATCCAACGATGCGTGTCCGCTTTAATCCAACGAATATCATTCACTTCGGGACTTCAGCCTTTGACACTTCATCTCTTTAGCAACTTCGACCTTTCGGCACTTCGGCCCTTCACAACTTGGGCTTTTGGGACTTTGGAACTCTTGTCATTTGTTTGGTGGTGAAACTCTCGAAGTAAAACTCCTGGAGTGACGTAACTGCTTATGTCACTTGATGATGTGTCACTAGTCATGTAGCTGCCACGTGTCACTCTGATTTGTGATTTGCATGTACCTGATATGTCGATTCAACTTGACACTTTTCATTCTCTGACTGTGCCACGTGTCCTTGCTGACGTAGACTACTGACGTGGTCTGTCATAGTTTCTTGATGACATCGACCGCTGACATAGTTTGTCACAGTTTCTTGCTGACATCAACGTAGATCTCTCGATGTGACACATGTTCATCTCCTTGATCTAACGGTCATGATAGTATCTGAAGGGTGTCTCAGATCGACAAAATGAGATATTTCTATGATTCAACTGTCCAGATTTCATCAAGACTTCGCATTTCATGATTTCGCGTATCGGGACTTTGCGTGTGAGTCTCCCCGACTCTCCCAACCTCCGAAATCCCGAAAGGGGCCTAGTGCTTTCTAGATCCATTCCTTAACTTCCATCGATATGACCTCCAACCAAACCGTGGGGTTTACCTCCGAGCACGTCGGGATTTCACGTATCTGGAACTCCTGATTTCAATTATCTCAGATCAACAGTCCTAATTTCCCTAAGATTCGACAACCCAGATCCCTCTCTCGCGAATTGACAAGAACTAGGGTTTGATCCGACAATCGAAAAGTATTTGGATATTCAAACTCATAACCTCTTTACCTCGCTTATCCCTATCGTATATTTGGCGGTTGCGCATCAACGGTCTTGAATTGTTCTACGTTTTATCACACCATACCTACTAAGTTTCAACGCGTCATCTCTTCTGAGCTTGATCTCTTTATTTGCTAATCCTCCTTAGATTTTATCATAGGAACATTGTTGATCCTATCGTGATCAACAATAATCACGAATTTCTTCAGCCTTAATGTGATGTTCTTCTGTCGATTCTTTTTCTTCCTGAGATTAACCTTGTTGCTCTGCTTACAAAGACTGTTGACATCAATGACAACACATGAATGAAAATCTGTCCAACAGACTCTTGGGATGGCTGACTCATAAATGGAAAGAGATAAACTAAATAATGGAAAACTCAGGTTGGATAAAACTTCCCTTGGACAAGATAATAAGAAAATGATGAGACTCGGGTAGCGTAGTATTGACATAAGTATGTGGTACATGAGGCATAAAAAACTCTCCATATATTTGGAAGAGTAACCAAATGGAGGAGGACACAACTCTACGTAATGAGAAAAAATTCATAAGGTCATACAAGATCCCAATGCTTGGTGAACAAAAAAAAGGATGTGCTTTGTCCAAGGGTGACTATCTTGCTACCCAAAAAAGAGGATGTATATCTCGTCCCCTCTTTTTGGAATAATTGATTTTTTTGTCTTTTTCAAATTTTTAACGATCTTGAAAAAGAATAAAATAATTCTACGTTACAAAGGAGGAACGAGTGTCACGGGAAAGAAAACTAGTTCGAAGTGCATGGAACATACTGATTCTTAGTGCAAAGAGACATGTGTAGGATAAGGACACTTGGGAAAATTCCTCCATGGGTCAAGGTGTTAGATCACAAGGGAAAAAGTGCTACAAGGATTTCATTTAAGGAATGCTTTGAATGTTTAGTTAATATCAACATGAAGCCAAAATTAGGCTAAAGACACAAGGATGAGACATGCGATATAATTAAGTATGACACAATAGGAATACTTCCATGTGAAGTTTTATGAGCCCATAGAAGGTGAGCTCAATGGTTTTTCACATTTAGAGAGTCTGAAAAACACTAAAAGAAGACCCCAGAGTGTTCCTTTTTCGTAATTAGTCAAATCGGTTCGAAAAAGGTCTAAACTTATACTCAAAGGACAACTCTTCAAAAACCATTTTAACGAGTGTGACTGAGACAATATCAATCATCTATCTTTTCAATTTTAAGGTGTAACACCCTGTTTCCCCCAGTTTGTAAATATAACTATATGGACCAAGGAACTATTGCAAACATAAAAGTCATGTGAATGTTTGATTTGATGGACCTTCTGTAGAAGGTCGATGAATCTAAATTATGTTATTTTAATAGAAAATGGTTACATGTTGCATTACTGCTGAAAAGGGGGATGTGCTAAGAAAGACAACAAAATGATGTGAAAGGTGGTGGAGGAGACCAGGAATGGTTGCGTTAACCTCCACCAAACCAGTACCATGCTGGAATTAATTTTCTCATATCAGAACAACCCCTTGACCTCGAAATGATTTGCAGTCAGGCTGGTAGGTGGGAAGGCCTCCTCAAGAGTTAATGAGGGGATGGGGTAGAACACCCATCCGTAAGGCTCCCAGACCTGACCACGGACTAGAAATTTGAGCCACATGCATTCTTCCAGAAAAAGTCAAGAAAGGGAGTGTGGTGGAAAGGGGGGAGACCTGCGAAGAGTGCAGAGATGGGAACATAAGCTCTCGGGTCCAAGGAAGGATTGAAAGAAAAAAAAAATGAGTTTTGATCATGGAGAATAGAGACAGAGCGAGGATAAGGAGAGTAACCTTTGTCCTTATCTATTCCTGTATTGGGAGAAGGCAAGTAACCTTCATCCCTAACTTCTGTCGAGCTAGAAGGAAGATATTGAATCTAAAATCATCGTGGCCTAAGCTCGGGGGTGGGAAATAATAAATCCATTGGGTGTGATTGAGATTATGGCTGGGTGGAAATGAGCACCCCTCTCAGTAGTCGCATCACACCTTATGGTTCTGATAAGTGTTTTTATGCCTTGTGCTTTGAATTGGAAATAATGGATGCATGCTTGTATTTATATTCCTATAAATGGGTTCTGCATTGAATGATTATGTTAAGAGTATGCATTTGTTCCTTGAGAACTTTTACATCTACTTGATTTTCCTTATTCTCTAGTTTAATTCCTTGAAAACACTTTCCCCCAGAGAATTTAATCACCGTCCTAGAGTCAAGTGAGTACTTCCATGATTGCAGAGGTTGAACCTCACAATAACTGTGAGAAAGGAGTTTATTAAGTTAAGGAGAGGTAGTGCATGTATGCACCGATTCTCTGCAAGGTGGGTAGAGACTGAGACCATATTAAGTTCTAGAGTTGAGTAATGAACCTAAGGGGTGCATGGAAGAATTCTTCCAAGAATTACGCTTAAGAGAAAGATCACAAAACCCTTAAGTTGTTCAGAGACAAAAAATCTCAGGAAGAATAACGAGATTCAAATTATTGAAAGGGGATATCATTTTGTTTGGAAGATGAACGGATGAGACCCATTCAGGAGGATCCAAGGTTTGTCATGACCATTAGATTTGAAGAAGGACTGCATGAATTAACGCCTCGACTCCTTCAGTCTTTGCAAGTTCGACTAAGGTTGGTAATCATCGTGAAGGGGACGGATCCTCTGAAACCTGAAGTAGCGATATGACATGGATCGTAGATCTAAGGATCTATCGGGACCCTCCTTGACCATCATATTGATGAGATTGGAGTTCACACATCATGATATTTTCACATTGGTGGGACTAAACTTTTGAAACCCGAAGTAGCGATGTGACCTGGACCGTAGATCCAAGGATCTATCGGGACCCTCCTTGACCATCATATTGGTGAGATCGGAGTTCACACATCGGGAGAATCGCATGTTGACGTGACTAAACTTATGAAACTCAAAGTAGCAATGTGACATGGACCGTAGATCCAAGGATCTATTAGGACCCTCCTTGACCATTGGATTGGCAAGATTGTAGTTCACACATCATGAGATTCACATGTTGCGGTGACTAAAATTTTGAAACCCGAAGTTGCGATGTGATCTAGACCATTGGATGGAGGAAGGTCGTGGACCGTCGATCTGACGCAAGCAGATTAATGCAAGGAGTAGGTGGGAAATTCAAAATTCCCTAAAGACCAAGATCAGAAGAGACAAGCACCTTTCAGAAGTGCAGATGAGGTCCAAGAGGCGACCTTGTTTCAAGTTCGTAAGATCGGGAGGGAAAGCGGAAATCGAGACCCATACATCAGGGCCCACAGGAAGTAAATCGAAGGCTAAGACCTTTGAAACATCTGAAATATTCCAAGTCAGGGAAGAAAGTGAAAGCTCAGGAGGAGGAGAAACAATGACCATTGGATTGAGCACTGTGAAAGATCTGGACCGTTGGAATCCACGTCCAGACAATTAGAAGAGAGTGCAGGAGGATATCATATCTGGGCCATCAGATCTAAGCACATGGAATAACAGTCATTGGATCCCAAGGAAAGTGCACGAGGCCTAAACCCTTGAAAGTGCGTAGGATAGTGGACTTTGTGAAGTCTCAAAGTTCCAAAATCATCGGAACCGTCCATCATCAGGGTTGACAGGTGGAAGTAGATCTGAGAGTTCAAGGAATTGAACATCGAAATAAATGAGAGAAATAAATCTAAACTTTGCGAGAGGTGAAGTGTCAAATGAATGAGTCGTTGGATTCAGAGGACACGTGGTGGGAGATCAACGTTTCACCGATCCACAAGTCAGAGAGTCAAAGGTAGAGTTATGAGAACTCGCGAGGTCTGAACTCACGATTTGATTGCAGTCGTCGATCGAAGGGAGGGCATGGATCATAGATTGGGTCTTGGAGGGAGTTATCATATCAGACTTTAGAGAAGAGAAGTGGACATCCCTCAGGAGACGTAAATCATGAAGTCCTGAAGCACTTGGTAGTTGGGCCCCAGGTTATATCTCAACATCACAATCGAAGGGGCCTAGCAGGAGGAGCCAACGCCCAGAGGATTCATTGATCAGGAAATCTGAAAATTGGGAGTAATGGGTTTGGACCATAGCAAAAAACCCAAGGTACGATATCGCGAAACACCTTTTGGTTAGACCCGTGGTCACTGCCAGTGGTCATGTGGAGGGGTTTGTCAGAAAATGGGCTAGCACTCAAACTCAGATATTTCACAAGCACAAAGGGGAAGGTCACGGGTACTATTAGACCCACACCAGGAAATCAGAAGGGGAGGCATTTAATTACAAAACGATACCACCAAGGTCTCAGAGAATGGGTTGGTTCCCCGACCTTCCAATTTAGGAACCATAGAAAGAGAGGATTTGTTCCTATAAGGAGAATGAATTATTATTATTATTATTATTATTTTATTTCTCGCCCCATCGGGGGTGTGTTACAAATTGGTATCAGATCATGGTTACAACACTTGTCTTGCTTGGGCTCATGGACGAGTCTCTTAAAAAATCTATTTGGAGTACTTTTAAAAGAGTGACACTCTACCTTACCTCTTTCTTAAAAGTCTGGTTAAAAATGTTATTAAAGAAAAGAACGAAACTTTGTGTGTGCATTTAAGAAATTGAACCATGTTTTTTTCATGAACTAATAGACTGTTAGCTAATAATAAGTGTTTTTTTCAACACTCGAGCAGTCAGTAAATCACGGGAAAACTTCAAGAATAAAGTATGGTGATGTGTCATGAAGTGGGGGATGGATCCCACAATAGAGATGAAGAATATGACGAAAGGAGGGTGATGGAAACCCCTCCGGATCTAGCTGAAAATGTAAGGATCCTTAGGGTCGAATTAGAGAGTTGCAAGGTTGACAACGAGAGATTGATAAAAGAGCAAGGAAAACAAATAGAAATTAATGCAGTCTTGTTGCAGAGCTTGTCTGACATACAGAGGCAACTACAACATGAACCCGCAACTAGTCATGTGGACCGAAGACATAAGAAGAGAAGTTAAAGTCCACCTGATATTCGAAAACATGACTCCATAAGTGACCACACTGGGATAAGTGCCTCGAAGAAGGCCCAATCTGGAGGCAGGGGACACTCATCGGTAGAGTCCTCTGGAAAGGAAGATGGAAAATCCGAAGGATCTTCTAACAGCAGAGCAAGCTCACATTCCCAAAGGAAAATAAAGAAGCTAAAGCGTTCCAAAATTCATGATCCTGAGGAATTCAAGAAATCTATACCACCCTCTTTCGATGGAGAAATTAAGAAAGGAGAAGATGAGGAAGCGTGGATGCTTGGTTTAAAGAATTACTTCAGAGTCCATGACTAGTCTCAAAACTTGAAGGCTCGAATAGCCATCTTCAACCTGAATGGAAAAGTTTCCATATGGTAGGAAGACCTTAGAAATGTGAAAGGAGTCCATTAGAAGGACTTGTCATGGAAATAGTTCGAGAAATACTTTAGGAAGTAGTATCTGTCAGAGAAATACATGGATGGGAAGACTAAGGAATTCTATGAACTCAAGTTGGGTAGCTCACCATAGATGAATTTGTCAATAGATTCCTTGAACTATTGAGGTATCTACCCTACATAAAACATGAAAAGGTAAAAATGCAATAGTTCATTAGTGGGTTACCTCAAACCTACCGGGACATAATTGAGTTCGACGAACCAAATACCTTAGAAGAAACTATCCAGAAGGAAAGGTATTATTATGAACAGTTTGGGAATAAGACAAAACCTCACAAGGACTGGAAGAAGAGGAGTAGTTAGGGATTCCAGAAGAAGGGGTTTAAATCCTCAAGATTCAAGAACTATAGAAAATATTCTGGAAGGAGAATTCCTACTAGAAGGGTATATCAGCAAAATTTCCCCTCTCAAAGTGGAAATAAAACTTTTAAGACATCCCCAGGAAAGACTGATAACCTAAAGAAGGAACCCTTAAAATCCTGGGGTTGTGGAGAGGATCATAAATTGAGGGACTGCCCACACAGACAACAGAACAGTAAGAAAGTCTACAAAATCCAAGAAGTGACCATTGTTGGCCCTTGACAAATTTTTGAGGATCCTTGGTCATGTTTGACCTAAGTTTAGGACTTCGACAGGCTATCGAAGGCAGAGCGCAAGACGAAGCAGAGATCACAGGATCTCGACCCCTTTTAGGGCCCTTTTTGGGTTTTGGGATTATGTAATGGGTATGGGATGTCGGCCCATGGGTTTACCCATGTTTAGGCCCAATTTTGTAATATGTATAGAATACTAGGAGATGTGATGAGTAGTAAGTTGCCAGTGTGCTAAGTGCTAGAGCTGGATATGTTTGATCAAGAGTTGTAAATGCTTTGTGCATACTACATGAGGCTTGCAAGGCTAGTGCAAGTAACTGTAAGAGACTGTGTGAAGGCTTGGGGATATACCCTAGCGAGAAGAAGGAGGATATGGTGGAGTGTGGATAGATCTCCCATTTTCTATGGAGTAGACTTGAATTCTATGTGCCTGTAAGAAGCTTGACCAAAGATAATAAAGAAGGAAAAGAGTTGGTGGACGTAGCCCCGGGGTGGGGGAGAACCAAGTATATGATGTGTTGCTCTGTTTTGTGAAATGTGTTGATGTGCTTATATGATAACTTGATTAGTTCTTTGATGTAGATGAATGATAGATAGATATGTTAATGGTTTGTGATTAATAGTATGAATGAATACTAGATCTGGCATATGTGGATGTGCTTAGTTCTTGAATATAGTAGATTTGGATGAATACTGTAATGCTCTGTAATTAGGGTTTAACTGTGTTGTAACTCAGACTGGATATTAATGGATGTTAACTGCTAAGTGCTCTGTTAAGTGTTAGAATCATAGATCTGTGTCCCAGCTAAGGTTGCAGACACTTAAGTCCCACAACCACCCTTGCCTCTACCTCGGGTGACACTTCATCTGCTTCATAGGTGTTGCCGAAAGGGTTGATAGTTAGGGTTTTTTTGGTGTGTTGTTGTAGTGTTGAACCCTAGTTCTTCCCCTATGCCAACAAATGGTTTCGGTGCCTAGATCTAAAACTGTGATTGTTGGGAATTGAGGAAGAAGAATCTTTGTGAAAAGATCTGACCTAAAATTGTGAAATCTTTTTGTGTAGATCTATTGCTCTAGTGTGCAATATTCTACTTGATATGTGAAGCTCTATGTCAAGAAGGGTTAGATCTGAAGAAAAGAGGTAAGATATGAAATCTCTGTGTTATGATAAATGTAAGAATAGTGAAAAGTTCTCAATCTTGAAGCTTTGTGCTATGCTAAAAATAAGATTAGTGGAAATTTTTGTTTCTAAAGTATGGATCTAGGTATGTTTGATAAGATTTGTCCTAGCTTGAAAACTAGGGAACCGATAGATGAAAGAAGATTTGATATGAGTAGATCTGATAAGAATAGTGAAAGATATGTTATACCTATGCATAGAGAGAATGTTTGGACTAACAAATGGATTCAGGATCCTAGAAATATTTTTTTGTAGGTTAGCTACTATGATCCTAGTTCACAGTACAAGAAAGGCTGGGAATCATTTAAGAGAAAGAGAGGATTAACCCTTTGTTACAGTTGCAAAAAACCAGGACATCTTGCTAAGAATTCCCTGGAAGAATACCTAATTGCCTCTATTGCAAAGCTATGGACCATGATGTATTGGATTTCCATAGAATGATTGCCAAGCTTGAAAGGATGAATATGAGACAAGGAGACCACAAGAAAGTTCAAGCAATTGATATTATGATAGAACCCCAGAAAGAATCAGAAAAAGTATTTCTACAAATGAAAGAAACCCTGAATGACCATCGACATATCAGCTTATCGGAGACCTTCAAAGAAAAAGAATGCATTGAAGTAAGAATAGGAGACTTCAACATTGACTGTGTTCTGGATGAGGAAACATAGGTGAATATTATGACAGAAAGAACTTGGGAAATTCTAGGAAAACCTGCTATGATTCCTTCATTGGGAGGAATAGGGTTATTCAGAGGAAAATTGATAAACTTATGTGGAAGACTTTCCTAGATATCTATGAGTGCTCATGGAACTTCAACGGAGGAAGAATTTGAAGTTGTCAAATTTATTGAGGACAACGCTCCATTTTCTATGTTACTAGGAAAACCTTGGATTGAAGGAGATTAGGCTAGAAGGAAAGAAGAAGAAACCTTAGAGCAGAAGAAGCAAGAGTTAAAATATGTCATGACTAGGAGGATCACACACTTGATTGAAGAACAATAGAACCAAGAAAAGCTATTTAAAACCATAAAATTGGATATCAAAGTGGGAAGAACACTAGAAGACCCGCAGAAGACTGAAGTACCTATTCTAGATACAGATGAAGTATTACCCCTAATTTCAAGGAAAGAATATCAACAACACGAAGTTACTCTGCCAAAAGAAGATAAGAATCAGAATGGAAAAAGGAATACCGAGCCAAAACTCACTGGAAAGAAGGCTCGAAAACTAAGTAAGAAGAGAGAGATAAGATAGAAAAGTTACAAAAAGTTCTAGAGGGAACTTCGTAGATGGAAAATTTGCAAAATTGGAACTTCGTCGGGATATCAGAACACCGTCACATGGAACTTCACCATGGTGATGCCATATAGCCACTGGGAATAGTATAACCATTAGACCGACGTCCTGATTAGGTAGAAAGGAATTTATGACCAGAAAGTTTGCCACCAAACCATTGGGACCACGCCATCACGAACATAACTGAGTTAATGAAGGCTTTTCACCCGTTGCAAGAGATCCATTGCCTTGTTATCTATTTATCTCGTCATGCCACGCAACGAGAACACTTTTTCTAATCGTGAATCTGAGTCCGCATATTAGTTGATTTCTCATAGTGATCATCGCGCTATTTCCACCCACCCCGTTGCATTTACTAGTTACTCTTCGAACCCAGGATATTCAACCACGAGCGTGCATGTCAGATGAGCTTAGCACTGCAGAGAAAATTGTCAAAGAAGTTCTCATTGAACAAATGACTGAAAGAGAAATTTCTGCGAGTATTCAAGAGTCATCGATGAGAGGAGTGAAATCCTCTCCGTCGACTACTCATGGAGCCAGATCATCCCGACCATTACCGGAAAAGAAAACCAAACACAAAGATGACCTAACAAATGTGAAGTTGATCTCGACCATATTTCCCGATTACATCCCACCTCTAGACGACGTGGTGAGTTGAGATAGCGTGCCAAGGTATTTTGAGTACTCCATGGTTACTGCATACCTCCCGAATGGGATACACATAGTTCATGTGTAGCAGGAAAAGATCGCAGTGTTGAAGTTTAGTGACTTCAACCTCGAAGATCGCAAGAACTATAGCATACTCACCCCATACAAATACTTGACCAGGACGAAGGGGGAGAATTCGAAGATAATCCCCCAGCCGTGGACGGTGAACCTTGCGCAGTGCACCTTGCTCAATGTAATGAAAATCCCACACTTTGGAAGGCACCAGGAAGTGAACGCCTGTGTCAAGCTATTACTTTCATGTTACCATGGCTATTACTTATGGCTAGATTGTCATATTACAGTTGATCCGATGATGATCCATAGGATCACCGAATTAAGTATGCAAGAACCCAATCCGTATTTCTATCCAAGAAAAACCACAGATCATGCACTAGCACATAAGATCAAAGATACATACGACGATGTTGAAAAAGGGATGCGAGGCTACAAGGTAGCCTCCATCCAGAATGGTGCAGTGCGCCTAGCCTGCTAGATAATAGCTAGAAAGTTAGCAAGGAAGAACAAACCTATGTAGGTCACAGGCTTTGTCGTTGACCTCATAGGGAAGTGCGTGGAAGGCCTACAGATGAACTAGGTGAAGTACCTATTTAATCAACTGGAGATAGAACGTCGCGAAGCACAGGATCAGGGCTAGGAGTTTCACTTTAGTTGGCTCTTGATCCTCATCACCTTTGTTGTTTGGGAGATGCCGGAAGGTGCGACCTTTCTAGATATTGAACTGTTCGAGCTGCTTTCTGCGAAGTTCACTACACTCTGGTACTTGAGTGATATGAAAACACAGTGGCAGTCGAACGCTATTTTTCATACATATTACCTTCATTTGAAGAGATCCATCGAAGTTGAACCTCGCATGACCCCAAACACCCTACAGAGGTTCCGACCTCTGATGAAGTTCTATGCAGATCGACACTTCATATGCATAACAACGCGAGATGATGAACATAAGGAGCATCTTTAGTTGTACTACAAACTCATGGAAAACGACCTGGAGGAGATCACTAAGGACTGGTCCGCAGACCTCCTTATTCCCACAGACCCGGTAGAGATGTCTGACCTTGAAAACCTAGAGACCACATGTAAATAACATGATACACCCGAGCCCAGTAGAACGAATAAGAATGAAGAGGTCCAAGATTTAATCAGTGCCTCAGGAAAGACAACTTCAATATCACCTGACTAAGGGGGTGATGACGAAGTCTAAGAGATAAACGACAAGGGAGATGAACAAAACCAAGGTAAAGTAACACCGCCTAGAGACGCGGTTGATCCCCTGAAGAAGAGGAAGGTTTCTCCCTCTAAACCTTCTTCCCAGAAGAAATCGAAATCCACTATGACCAAGATGAAAATTGTACTTACTGTTGATGATTTTTATTTCATCATCGCATCTCTAAACGATGCTTCGCTAGAAATCGTAGAGAAACAAGAAGCCAAGAAGGAGGAAATGTACGATATAATTGAGTTTGAACTCTGAGGGGTACAACAGGCCCTTCAGTCCAGTCGTGTAGTCTCCACTACGCCCCTTCCATTAGGAGAAATAGAGTTGGGAGATGAGCTAGCCCAACTCCACCGACTAGATGATGCGGTCGAAGCTCGCCTTCATCGTGCTCAAGAAGAAACAAAACAAGACACCTAGTCCTTGAATCAAGTGCAAGGCATAATCGTAGACCAATGCAGAGTTTCAGAATAGGAGAAGGTTTCTCTCCAGGCAAAGTTTGAAGAAGAGAAATTCAGATGCAATAATAAAAAGAACAGTTTCTCACAGAGCAACTCGAAGTGAAGGAAGTAGTAAAAAGAGCACTCCTCTCTGTGACAGGCTTAGAGCCACAGGAAAAATACTTAGATCTAACATATACCTTGTGTTGTGTGTGTGATTAATGCTTTGATCTCTTTTGTTGTTGTATGGTTAATTGCATTACTGTGTTAGATTAGATAAATAACTTTGCATGATAGATCTAGCTTGATAAGTGTTGATGCATCTGGAGTTGTTGTTGTACTTGATCCACTTGACATTCCTTTGGTTGTAGACATCTTTGTCCTGCAATCCCCTCATAGCTGCTTTAGGTGAGACCGCATCTGCTTTACAGGTGTTGCCAAAAGGGCCAGTAGCTAGGGCTTGTTGGTGTGCTCTTGGAGTGAACCTTGGGTCTGCCCCTGTGCCAACAAATGGTTCCATTGCCGAGACAAGAATCTTAGTGAGGGAATGTCAAGGTGGTTCCCATCAAAGATAGAGATTCAAAAGTGGATAGAATATCAGGAGAGGGACTTCGCTGAAGCCTAGAACAATAACCCTAAATTGAGTACTGAATATTGGCTACAAATATACATATTTACCGACATTCACGAGATTTTCTTTGGAGGAATCCATCAGGAGCTAGATGAGTGGTTGGCTAGATTAGCTTATACATAGTTTGAGATCAGATCTAGACCTCCTATGGCTTGGACATCGACGTTGATCCAGAGGGTTAAGAGAGTTGATAATGCTATATCCAGAGCCATAGATCATTGGTTTGATAGTACCATTGGAGGGTATATCGCCGAATGTTTTTTTGACAGCGTAGAATCGTATAGCCAAGCCGAGAGATACTTTTTCAAAGGACCCAGAGGGAATTTTTTTCATTTTCTGAAGTTAAGAATCAAGATGATCTTGCATGAAAACCACATCTTGAAGATATAGTAGATTGGCTAGACCTGAAAAGGATAATGTTCAAAAACGCGGATAGCGACAGTGACATAAAAGCTAAACATACATGTAGTGGAAGTGTATTCAGAGGGGTTCACCCTGAGAACCTATTTAAGAAAAACTACGAAGAAGAGGGTTTCTATAGTGGGGAAGAGGTAGATCTGACAGACAAAGAACATTCAAAACCCACTGGAACAAAAGAAGGGGAAGCTGAAGAACTTCGCCAAAGCAAGCCCGAAACCTTAGGAATTGCGCAAACTATTGAAGTAAGTAATAACGACCCCCCTATTGTTTCATAAAAATTAAACCATAAGAATAGTCAGAATCACAAGAGTCCGCAGAGTACCATTACAAGCAGTTCAGTGTCTACTCAGACAAGAAACCTAGGCAGCTCCATGGAAGATGAGATGAGGCTCCCTATCTTTAGAGGAGATGGATCTGAAGATCCTGATCAACATTGGTTCCTATGTGAGGCCGTATGGAACATTAAAAAAATTACCAACAAAGTTGTTAAAAGAAACCAGTTTAGCACCACACTGAGGGATCGTGTGTTAAGATGGTACATGAAGCTTGTCCAAGGACTTGCACAGCCTAAGCCACTGAATGAGATCAAGAACACATTGGTTGCAGAGTTTAAGAAACCTAAGTCAGAGTCACAATGTATCACAGAACTGAAGGAGATCAAGAGAAAGGTCTCTGAACCTATTTGGGAGTTTGATCAAAGATTCAAACCTTAACTGGAAGATTGACTTTTAAGATCCCATATGAAAAGAACAAGGAATGGTTCATCGCTTCCCTTCTACCGCATATTAGTGTTCCCTTGATGCAACAGAAGATTGCATCATACGAAGAAGCTTTGAAGATCGCCATGAAGCCTGAATCAACACCTATGGGAGAATCTAGCTCAAGCATGAGCCAGATCCTGAGCCAGCTGACTAGTTTGTCTCTACAGGTCGAGGATATGAAGAAGGACGAGGGGAAGGAAAAAAGAGAAGATATCTGGTGTGTAAGATGTTGATCCAAAAGTCACGATAAGGAACATTGTCCCTTGTTTCATGAATATTTATCCTCAGAACCACCAATCCGCTTGTAGCAAGTTAATCTGCCCTAGTGCGAAGTATGCAGAAACCGACATCACCTTGGTGAGTGCTACTATATGCATAAGTATGTTCAAACACCCAAAAACTTGTATTGCACATTCTGTAAGTCTGTAGGGCATGATGACAAAGATTGTAGGGCCTTTGACCTGATGCATAAAATCTCAAGAGACATATACAAGATCCAAGGTGAAGTGCACCAAGAAGGAAACAATGCAGAGTACAATTCCCCAGGAAGAGGAACTTTCAATCCTCAGGGTGGATACTGAGGACAAGGATGAGGAGGAGGTATGGGTTGAGGCTGAGGACAAATAATATGTTACAACTGCGCCCAACCAGGACATCTAGTGAGGGACTGTCAGAACCCTTGTACCACATGTAGTTATTGCAACTCCTTCGACTGCCCTGTGTTGCTAGCCAAGCTTTAGGAAAGACGAGGACCCCAGCAGAACCCTCAATTACAACTGATATATGTTGAGACTCATGGAACAGACCCTAGAGTCATTCTTATTACTCGAGGAGGCACTGCTACAGGAAAGGATATAACAATCCAAAGAAAGATCGCAGAAGATTCAGGTATCAGGAAAGTTGTGGAGAAGACTTAGGCTTTTGATGCAAAGAAAGAAAGACAAATATTAGAGGAAGCGAGACAAGAGTTCAAGAGAAACCAAGGGTCCTCATCAAAAACATGATCAGAAATAAAAGAGTATGGAATGCCTCAGTCATTTGACCAGTTGACTGCACATAAATAAAGAAAAGAGGTAAGTAAACTCATCGAATTTTTGTACACTTGTCTTAAGTTAATTCAGGATGGGAATGTTGTGCAAGAACTACAGAACTTAATCAGGAAGTATGAGCTAGGGAAGATAGACCCCTTCCTCAATAAGGAATTATACCAAATTGGAAAGAAGAGAAGAACAAATAAAGAATTACATCTGAATGCTCAGATAGGAGAATATGATATAAACTATGTGGTCCTCGACTTAGGATCGGAGTTCAATGTCATGATGAAGCAAACTTGGGCACTAATGGGAAAACCCAAGCTGATGTATTCCCCTATTAGACTTCGCATGGATAATCAACAAGCTGTCAGCCCATTTGGACGATTGGAGCATGTCCATGTGGACATCGACGGAGTTAGAAACTTTGCAGATTTTGAGGTAATTGAAATTATTGATGATAGCTTCCCTTACCCTGCATTGCTTGGAATTGATTGGGCCTTCAAAAACTCTACTGTTGTTGATTTGAAGAAAAGATGTATGACCTTTGAAAGAGATGGACTTAGGGTCATTTCACCCTTAGATCCAGATGAGGGTCAACGTTACACAGAGCCCATCAGAGAAGAGAACCATGCATACGAATTGTAAAACATATATAAACTAACATCTAGATAGCAGGATTATATCAATCCTATAGCCGATGGGAATCTGATCTAGCGAAGTGACAACGCATGTTCACTAGACTCAGAAGAAGCATTGGAAAACTGGCAGAACCAGATGTATGAAATCTCTACCAGAAGATGTGCTATATTAGCCAGAGAAGTTCATTGGAATGACATAATAGTGAGTAAGTTACCCACACTTGATGGCCTGAACCCCCTAGAAACCTTCCTTTTATATTTTGAAACAAGTGTACCAACACAATAGAGATTGTTGGAAATGGATGAGGCCCTAAAAGATACACTAGAAAGATGGTGGGGGGTGCACAAACGAAACATCATAGACTAGACACAATGCCGAACCTTGATGACAACACGGTTTTCAGCACAAGCAGTAAGTTGTGAAGTAAGGTACACTGGTAAAAGCTGCCCAAAGGACCATGTGTGAAGCTGTGAAGAGGCCTGGAGTGATATTACTTGATAAAAATGGGTGCACAGATTAATTAACACGCTAGATATGACCCCTATCAACTGGTACCTTCAAGAGGAACTGCGCCTCATCACCATAGATTGCGAAGGTATGATTCAAAATTTTTTTACCAAATTTTTATTCGAAAGTGAATATCCCTCAGTAGACCAAGAACTACAAATTTTGAGGCATAAGGTATTCAAAGAGGCATCTAGCCTCCCTATGGAATAAGAGGAGGATGAATGGACTCCACCTCTCCAAAAATTGCAGACTTGCTATAAAATCAATGTTGATGACGATGACGACCCGAGGAAGGTCAACATCGCGGAGATAGAAGGCCAAAGAGATGTGGAGGGACCAGGAGTTGAACTACCATTCATTGGACAACCAATCAAGATCATAAAGGTCAATATTGGAATAGAGGAGACACCAAAGCTTACCAATGTCAGAGATTATTGGGATACTGCTACCATTGACAAGATTACAGAATTATTGCATAAATATCAGGACTTCTTTCCAAACAAGTTCATTGATATGAAGGGAATCAAAGGACCTATGGGAGAGATGAGAATACCTTTGAAACCATATGCAAATCCAGTCAAGAAAATACCCTACAAATTGAATCTAAAATACAAGGAAAAAGTGAAGATTAAGCTTGACATAATGATGGAAGCGGGGATTATTGAACCTGTCGAAGAATCATAATGGATCAGCCCTATGGTAGTACAAGACAAGAAGACAGGAGAAATCAGAATATGTGTGGACATCAGGAAATTGAACGATCCATGTCTGCACGACCCTTTTCCTACACTATTCATTGATGAAGTATTAGACATCGTGGGAGGCCAAGAGGTATATTCTTTTACAGATGGATTTTCAGGATACCATCAGATCCAGATTGCCAAGGAGGACTGCCATAAGACCAAGTTTTCCATAGAATGGGGATCCTTTCAATACACAGTAATGCCATTTGGACTGAAGAATTCCCCAGCCATCCTTTCTAGGGTGGTGGTTGAAGCGTTCAAAGAATTTTTGCATAAATTTTTAGAAGCATATTTTGATGACTAGAATGTATTTAGTTTGTTGAAAAACCATATTGAATGTCTAAGGCTAATGTTGGATACATGCAGGGAGTGTCAAATTTATTTAAATATGAAGAAGTGCATCTTCTTCTCACCATTTGGAGTATTATTAGGCCATATTGTATGGAAGCAGGGATTGCTAGTTGATCCATCTAAAGTTGCAATTATAGTTGATTTTCCACCTCCTACTTCAGTTAAACAATTGCGCATTGTGCTAGAACACACTCGCTATTACAGGAAATTCATTAAAGGATATGCCCAAATTAAAACACCAATGGAGAATTTGTTGAAGAAGGACTGCCAGTTTGGGTGGACAGATGAATGCCAACAGAGCTTCGACAAACTGAAACAGAATATGGTCATTGTGCCCATTCTAGTTTTTCTAGATTGGAGCAAGGAGTTTCATGTGCATGTCGATGCGTCTTCTATTGCACTAGGAGTGGTACTGGCATAGCCAGGAACATGAGACATTGATCACCCATTATCCTTTGCTAGTAGGAAGCTATCCTTAGCAGAAGTTAACTACACCACCACAGAGAGAGAATAATTGGCCATGGTATATGCACTACAAACATTCTGCCACTACTTATTGGCAGGACACTTTAAAATGTTCATAGATCGCTCCGCGCTGAAATACATAGTGAATAAACCAGTGTTGGGGGGGAAGATATGTAGATGGCTCCTGCTGTTTCAGGAATATGATTTTGAAATCATAGTTAATCCAGGAAGAATGAACAAGGGCCCTGACCACTTGTCAAGGTTGGAACATGGAGAAGAACCCACTAGTTTGGAGGATACACTACCAGATGCACAGCTACTCATCATTAGAAATATTGATGACCACTTCACATACATCATCCAATTCTTGACAATAGGGATAAAACTTAGTGAGTATACAACTCCCCAGAAGAAACAACTCGTGGTGCGCACTACAGACTTTTCACAGATAGCTGGTCAGCTATACAAGATGGGACCTGATGAGATACTAAGAAGATGCGTTATGGACGCAGAGCGTCTATTGATCCTCACAAAATCTCATGAAGGCATCGCAGGAGGACATTATGCAGGGAAAGAAACTACGAAGAAGGTCCTGCGAGATGGCCTTTGGTGGCCTACCTTACACAGATATGCTAAGGATTATGCTAGAGATTGTGATATATGCCAGAGAGTTAGAAAACCATACCAAAGATATGAAATGCCATTAGCACCGTATATGACCCTACAAGCATTTGAAAAATGGTCCATTGACTTTGTGGGACCTATAAACCCACCAGGGAAGGGCACAAGAGAAAGGTACATCATTATTGTGACTGAATACTTAACCAGATGGGATGAAGCAAGAGAAGTCAAGGACTGTAGTGCAACTACAACTACACGCTTTATATTTGATGACATAATAACCAAATTTGGATGCCCTAAGACCCTTATGAGTGATCAAGGCACCCATTTCATCAATAAGACAGTGGAAGCCCTGAATGAAGAATTTTTAGTTCACCATCAAAAGAGTACACCTTACCATCCACAAGCAAATGGAATGGTTGAAGCATTCAACAAGATCTTGGATACAAATTTGACAAAGGTTTGCAGTGTGAACAGGGACGACTGGGATTTAAGAGTACCAACAGTACTCTAGGCTTATAGAACCACTTGCAAGAAATTAACAATGCAGACCCCTTTCAAGTTGGTTTATGGCCTTGAAGCTATTGTCTCGATGGAATACTTGGTACCAAGATTAATAATTGTTGCATTTACAGACATGGATGATATTGGCACTATCCACGAGAGGCTAGCATAGTTGGTTGAATTGGAGGAAGACCGATTCATTGCAGGATTCCACCAGCAGAATAAAAAAGAACGAGAGAAGGCATATCATGACAGGTACATCAAGAAGAAGACATTGAAGTAAGGTGAATTAGTACTGGTATATGACAGTAAGTTCATAAGACACCCATGGAAGTTCAAGATGCATTGGCTTGGACCATATGAGATCACCTATGTTACAAAAGGAGGAGTTGCACAACTGCAAACATTGAAGGGAGAATGGAAGGAAGGATTGGTGAACGGGAGTCGGTTGAAGTTGTACTATGAAAACCAGCTACATCGCAACTCTCATTAAAAACAAAAGGAGAAGGTTCTAGGTATCAGGTGCAGTTGAAACTGGGTACCAGACACAGAAAAGACAGTCTGCACAAGGGAAGAGAAGTAGTACAAAACAAAAAGCAAAGACTGCGCTGTGCAGTCCAAAGTCGATGTAAAATAGAAAGATCAGATATGAAGTGCCTCAGGATGAGTCACAAGTGAGTGTTGGGGTCCTTTTGGCCCTTGGGTATGGAAGAAAGTAAAGATCAAGGAAGAAAAGGTCAAATAAAAATTGTGCGGAAGACACAGTGACTGTCATTGGGTTGAAGTAAGAAAAATAGTAGAAAAGATGGAGTGAATTGCGGAAAAACTAGTCGTTGGATGAGGAGATCAAGGATGACAGATCAACAAGGGAGATGGATCGAGGACAACTTAGAAATCAGGGAAATCCACTGTTACCACCATGCAGAAAGAAAGGAGAGACAGGCTGGCGAAGCCCAAGAAAAGTGGGTCAAGTTGACCTAGGGTTTTACACACCTAGGGTTTTGGTAATTAGGGTTTTGACACCTAGGTTTCAACCTAAGGCTATCGGTGAGGGACTATAATGTATAAATAGAGGTGGAGAGGACCTAGGACATAGGGGTACTATTGTTGGGAATTGATATTGATTATTGTTGATTGAGATATTATTGTACTATAAGAGAGGTAGTGCTGAGAGCGAGAGCTTCCTTGTATTATAATATCTTCAGCTGGGTGTGAGGATCAAGTCCTGCAGTTGGGTGTGCAGGATGGTAGAGAAAGAGAGAAGAAGAGAGAAGATCTACTGGCTAAGAGCGCAGATCAGAACTGTAGGCTTTATCTTAATATATTATAAGCGTAGTTCCATGGACGTAGCCCTAGAGAGAGGGTGAATCACATATACCTTGTCTTATGTGTGTGATTAATGCTTTGATATATGTTGTTGTTATATGGTTAATTGCATTACTATGTTAGATCAGATCTATAACTGTGCAGGATAGATCTATCTTGATAAGTGTTGTTGAATCTGGATTTGTTGTTGTACTTGATCCACTTGACATTCCTTTGGTTGTAGATGTCTCTGTACTGCAACCCCCTCATAGCTTTTTCAGGTGAGAACGCATCTCCTTCACAGGTGTTGCTGAAAGGGCCAGTAGCGAGGGATTGTTGGTGTGCTCTTGGAGTGAACCTTTGGTCTGCCCTTGTGCCAACAATGAATGTCTCCCTCCCAAGAATGTAATGTCTCCACTGGCTCTAGGCTTGCACAATGGAGTACATTTCTTTGTCGTAAGTAGGGTACTTATAGACAAGATCTGATAGTGTATCACTATGATAGGCAATGGGGTGGCCTTGCTAAGTGAGAACGATGCCCACAACATAGTCTGAAGCATCTCTCTCGATCTCAAAGGGATGTTGCAGGTCTGGTAGTGAAAGTACTAGGGTTGAGCACAAGTGTTGCTTCAAATAAATGAATTCTTATTGTTGGGACTGGCCCCACGAAACGTTCTCCTTGCCACCACCCCTAGTTATTTGGCTGAGGGTCCATACAATATGGGAGACTCCCAACACAAACCTACGGTAGAAATTGGAAAGGACCAAGAAGCTCCAAATCTCAATGAGTGTGGTTGGGGCTAGCCAGTCACGGATGACTTGGATCTTGGATGGATCCACATGTATGTCATGTTGATCAACGATGTCTCTCAGGTAATGGATCCTGTCCATGCTGAAGGAACATTTTTCCAAGTTGGCATATAGCTTGTGTTGTCGCAGGGTATGCAGAACCTACTGAATATGTTGCAAGTGTTCTCCCCAAGTCTTGTTGTAAATGAGAATGTCATCCAGATACACCACTACAAAAGTATTGGTGAATGGTTGCAGGATATCATCCATTATCCTCATGAAATTGGCTGGAGCATTTGTCAAATTAAAGGGAATGAAAAGCCATTCAAAAAGGCCTTCCTTTGACTTGAAGGTAGTCTTCCATACATATGTCTTTTCTATCGATACCTAGTGGTAGAAAGACTTCATATCAATCTTACTGAAGTATTTAGCCCCCATGAGTTTATCAAGGAGGTCATTGATTCGGGGAATCGGGTACCGGTTTCTAACTATGATTTTATTCAATGCCTGGTAATCAATGCAGAGTCGCCAAGTTCCATCTTTCTTCTGTACCAGCACGATTGGGCTCCCTCAAGGTGATTAGATGGGAAATATGTGCCCCTTGTGGAGAATTTCTTGGATTTTTTTCTTGATCTCCTCATTCTCTAATAGAGAGAAACAATAGACTAGCCCATTGGGAAGCAGTGCGATGGTGGTCAGATTGATGGGGTGATTGACCTGACAGTGCATAGGTACCCCGGTAGGTGAGGAGAAGATATCTGAGTATTCTTCCATGACCTTATCTAATTCCTTCTACTATGTGGAGAGGTCGACCACAGAGACCCTAGATGTGGTTGTTATCTTTTTCTCATTCTGAGAGAGAATCATGAAGAAGACAAGATTCCCCATCTGAGAGATGACCTTCCTACATTTCTTAGCAGAGATCAAGGAAATAACACTAGGTGGGACTTCCTCAGGTATCCTATACAATTTCATGTTCAAAGTAATAATAGTACTATGAGGCCTAGACTCATATACAACATGAAGTTTCCATAAATAAGGTTGGCCCAAAAGAACATCAAAAAATTCGAGATGTTCAGCTTGATGTCATATGACAGCCGACACTGTTGGCTAGCGCAGAGATTGCTTTCTTGGTGGAGCCATCTAATGGTGTAGGGTTGTGGGTGCGACGTTTTTGGCAGAGCCAACCGCTTGAGGACCTCTTCTAAGATGAGGTTCTTCTAGCTACCGCTATCAACTATGAAGTGCGGTAGGGTGCCTTTTACCCACATCTATGAATGGAAGAGGTGCTCTCCTTTTGGCTCATCTGGTTCACTAGGCTGGAGCTAGGTGCTAGAAATGGTGGCACTAGGTTCCCCATAAATGATACGTCTTCCCCTTTCTGGTTCTGAATCAGAGTCAGAACCTGCATCTGATTCAGAGGATTTCACTTCGGCCACCAGTGACTGCTTTGAGCGGCAGTCAACAGTGTTATGACAAGGGCTCTTATAGAAGTTGCACCATTTCCCACCCGGTATATTTCTTTGTATTTCCGGTGTCCTTCTTTTCTTTCGGCTTGGACTGGTTGTCTTGATACCGTCTATATTTTCTATTTCCTTTGTTCTGTGGGTTGGGGCTGCCCTTTCTTGGATTTTGCTGTGGGGGGTTCCCAGGCCCAAATTGTCGCGTCTTTTGTTTGAACTTCTTCTTTATTTTGATGGCATATCGGTAGGCCACGCCCAAGGACGCAATGTCCAGAAATTCCATTTCAGTCTGGATGTATCTATGTAGAGCACCATGATACTTGAGCACCAGATGTCACTATGAATCTTTGATACCCAGCTTGGTACACAAGGTATGGAAGATATTTGTGAACTCTGGCACTGCTTGGTCTCTTTCTTTCCGCAGTGTTTTCCATTTGGTATACAAGTCATCATAACTTCTGATAGGGTAGTATTGTTCCTTAACAGAATCCCTGAAGGATTCCTAGGTGGTCATGACTATAAATAATGAGGGTTCCTCTGTTTCCTTTTTCTCACAAAAAGTTTCCCACCAATCTTTCGCATGGGGAATGGCTTTGAGGAGCGCAAAAGTAATCTTTTCTCTATTCGAAAAGTTATGGAAATATAATACCCTTATAGTATATTCAACCACTTGTCTACAACATCTACGTCTATCTGACCTTCAAATAAAGGAATATTGAATTTGATTTGTACCTTGAAGGGTGTGGTGCCTCCGCTCGAAGAAGATGTGTCGCCTGTTGGTAGCCACCGAAGTATTTACGCAAAACTATCCATCATCTCATTCCTCTATTGCATGAGGGCTTCCTCAAGAAAATTTTTGAAAGGATCTCCTACTCCTTCATATTTCTTTTCTCCTACCATGAGAGGTTGCTTGGGTGTGTGAGATCTTTTTTCCTCAAGAGAAACAAGCTCCAGACCCAATTCTTTGTACTCCGACCTTGTTGGGGACATGCATTAAGATGATAAGGAGTAGACCTCTCTGATACCACTAATCCAGATTTTATGAGCAGAATGAAATGACTACAGATTATTAACAAATGCTTAACACATGATTAATAGAGATACAATAAAACTAGTTTTTATTTAATAAGGAAATAAGTTGAAACTGTAAAATGCAGTGGAAAACAAGCTTGCTAGAATGGTGGCGGCTTATCTCTAAGAAGAGATGTGACGGCTATGCTCATTCACAAGAATATGAGTAGATTGAGGCTTTGAAGTCCTTTTTACAATAAATAGGAATTTCAAAAACCATATACATCCAAAAACCTAACCCTAGGAGATGAAGTGCCAAAAGTCATGTGGGCCCCGTTTGGGCAAGTCAGTACATCAACTTCCCGGGGTTGTAAGTTTTGCATATGATATCCATTTGATGCGCTCAATATATCGTTAGAAAGATCTATCCAAGGAATAAAACTTTGGTGTGGGAAACATCTAAGGAAATTCCATGTTGCTCCCCGTTTTCCCAAAAAATGTCATTTAGGGCCTCAAAACGACTCCGGAGGTTCATGACCCGAAAAACTGCTAAAAATAGTAAATTACCAAAATTGCCAGAAAGTTGTTTTGAGCCAATTGGAAAATGTGGGTGGCCACCGATATCCACCTGGATCAACCCTCTTGCAGCCATTGCGAGAAAACGGGTCATGATAGCAAACATTGTTGGAAACTACATCCAGAATTAAGGCCAAAGAAGTTTGGAGGCAAGGGGAAGACAAAGACCGTTTCTACAGTGCAACATGATCTTAGTTCTGATTCAAGTGATGAAGAAAGGATCACAATAGTTTAGATGCAAGGTAAATATTCCTTTTATGCATGTTCAAGTTCTTTAAATGAATCACATGATGATGATAAAATGAGAAGTGCACTATTCCACATAAGAGTTGTATCGAAACATACAAAGATAGAAACATTATTTGATATGGGTTCCCAAGTCAATTTAATATCATAGACTCTTGTTAAGAAATTGGAATTAACCATAAGACCTCACCATAAACCTTACCCTCTCATTTGGGTATCTGATAAATCAAAGTTAAATGTCACTAATTAGTGTAGGTTGAGGTTTTCTATTGCTTCTAAGATGATAGATGAAGTGGATCTAGACGTGGTTCCTTTGGATGTTTGTGGTATTGTATTAGGGAGTCCCTATATGTATGATAGAAAGGCTATCTTCTTTCGAAAGGAAAACAAATACCATCTTACAAAATATGGAGTGGAATACATCATTAAAGGTCACAGCATAAAGGACAAATAAACACTTGTTAGTTCAAGCCAAGTAAAAAGAGTTATAAACACTAACAAGAATCTTGTACTCAAGATTGTAAAAGGGGAATGCCAATATAAGTTTGATGTTGTTAATACTCTTGATCCTTTACATAAGAATGAATTGCTTGGGATGAGACAAGTCTTTCAGTGGGAAGGAAACCAACAGAAGACCTTCGACACTTTAAAGATCAACATTGTTGCAATGCTCGCCTTACCTTACCTTCAACAACCATGCAAGTTTGAGACCAGTGCCAGTACCAATGACATAAGGACAAACATGTTTTTTAGATATCCTACTGTTACATCTATTATTTTGAAGAATGTTCCCTTAGCTCATATCAATAATGATGGATGGTATACTAATGATGAAATCTTCAAATATATGTGTGGGATCTTCCAGGGTTTGTAGGCAAAGAATTTTTGTTTGTAGGGAAACTTACTCCACCATTTGAGTAAACCTCACTTTCCTTCCTACAGGGAAGTGCATGTAACTGAAGAAGCTTTTGTTTCATTTGTACTTGGGAATTTGGGAATTGTAATGTATTTACAGGGATGGAATTTTCCTCGAAGGAAAATATTTGTAACCACTATTGTAAAGGAATGTATGTTGTACTTTTGTAAACCCACTATTGAAATTCCAGGGCTGTACACACCACTTCCTATTTCCTCTTATACTTGGGAAAGTTTTTCAGTGGATTTTGTAAGGGGATTACCCATGTCTAGTATGATTCATGTCTACTTAGGTGTAGTAGTGGATAGATTGTGTGACAAGCATATTTCTCTTTTGTTATCCCAGTACGTAAGGGTCTGTTTTGGGTTTTCCACGTTCATTATCTCCGGTCAAAAGTCTCGATTGTTAAGAGAATTTTGGACAAATTTGTGGAAGCTCATGGACACCATTATGGGGAGGAGCATTGTTTTCCATCCACAGGCTGACATACAGACAAAGGTGGTAAACAATACGGTGGTCCAGTTGCTTCAAGGATATTGTAGCCAACATCCTAGGTCATGGGATGATTAGTTACTGTATGTCCATCCTATGTATAATCAAGTCAGTATTTTTTCACTCAGGATTCACCAGTTGATACTTGTCTTGGGTATTTACCTAACATCTCCATGGACTTTCTGTATGGGAAAGGTGTCAGGGAGAGAGATGCAGCCCACAAGTTCATTCAGAGGATTGAGCAGGTCAGCCAAGTAGTTAAGGAGCAGATGGAGGAATATGTCATCCTAGATCGAATATTGATGACTTCACACAGGAATGACATTACTTATCTTTGAGTAAACCTAAAGGGTACACAGTCCAACAAGGCATGGTGGATCAAGAAGGAAAGAGTGAGGGAGAAATCCCCTCACTTACCAGTTGATTGATGAAATCTTTTGGTGGTCCAAAAATATCTCAGTGGGAAGGCATGATCCAAAAAGGATCCATAGAAGGCTAAGAATAACTCAGAACTCACAGAGGCAACTCAGAACGATCAGAATGGCTCCAACAGATAGAGAAAGGGAAAAAATTCATAGTTCCCAAAACTCAGTGAAAATGGGATGATCATGAAGAGCTCGTCACAAGATTTCTAACGATGCAAACAACTCGTCAAACAAAGTCACAATTTGAAAGATATTTGCGGTCAAAGTTGCGGTCAAATAGGGAAGTCAACAAGGGGTGACATCATCATCTGTACTGTTGATGTCAACATGACATCAGCAACTGACATGGCAGGGTGATGTCACTATGATGGTTGTTGATATCAACATCCCACGTGGCAACACCAGAGGATGCCACGTGTCACTTGCCAATGGGATTTTCAGGGGTCCATGTGGACTAGTAGAAAAGTTCCATTCGGCACCTCCAGGTGACTCCACATGGCACCACCCAAGAAGTTCCATGTGTATTGTATAGATTGACGAGACAACGATGTCAGCATAAAGGTGTAATAGTCAATGGGTGCCATGTGGCCCAATCAGTGGGCGACACGTGACATCCCCGAAATGCCCAATATCAACCCATGAACGAATTTTGAAATTAAAAACAAATGGTGGGTCCACCAAATCTGGCAGACCACACCAATTTTTAGCAACAGTTGGAAGGACTTCTAGACTCCCCTAAAGTTAGCAGGAATCATATATTTCAATATATATATATATATATATATATATA
>ML799781.1:207188-224795 GCA_009831015.1 Picea engelmannii
TGAAATTAAAAACAAATGGTGGGTCCACCAAATCTGGCAGACCACACCAATTTTTAGCAACAGTTGGAAGGACTTCTAGACTCCCCTAAAGTTAGCAGGAATCATATATTTCAATATATATATATATATATATATATATATATATATATATATATATATATATACAACCAACACACCAAAATGGAGTCCAGTGGGATTCGACCCCGAAACCTCCATCGATGCCCAAGACTTAAAAATTCTTCCACAACCAATGCACCACAGGTACCTCTTGGTACATCTGCCCACAGATATTACTTAAAAGGTGCAATATGCCTAGATCTAGGGAAAAGAGGCGTGGACTGTACAACTTGCGGGCATGGATTTCAAGATGGTATTGTCATCATTGCAGGTTGTAGAAGGCACTAAAACCAAGACAAAATTCTTCTTGGGCTTGGGAGTGCCAGAGTCGGATTAGAGCATGGAGACAATCATTTTTGGGTAATTCAACACCATGAATTTAGTGGTGATGTTTTTTTTCTAATCTGAGCATTATTTCTACAGCTTGATTTCAGAATGAGGTATATTTATGTATTTGCCAAATTATTTTGCTGATTTAATGAAAGAGCCTACCCATTTGAGAGCAGGACCCGAAGATGTAGTCCACCAGGGATGAACTCCATTATCAAGTTTTTGTGTTCATATATGATGCTTATGTTTCTTGATTCTTAAGTTTTCCCTTTTTTAATGGTGCACTTTATTTTATGCTCATTTAATGCAATTCTTTATAAGTCATAATGAAAAGATCCTGGATCACCATGGTGGCCCTATCCAGTAAAAGGATCTTGTGTTTGATTCTGCATCACTGGATTATTCTCGTAGTTGGATGACATGTCTTTTATAGGGATTTCTCCCTACATAGTATTCCAAGGACCTTAGTTGAGGATGCCCCCAGTCGACCCTCTTGGCATAGGTATTGAACCCTACTCGGGGTTCCACTGAGTGTGGGAGGGGTTTACCCCAATCAACATCCCTTGCAAAGGAAACGAGACCTGCCAAGGATTTCCAAGACCTTATGAGGATTAAACTCCTGTCTTCACTTCTTGTGAAGGAATGAAACCTTACCCAGGTTTTGGTTGACCAAAAATGCCCCTATCAAGAAATAAGATGATGAGAAAGCATTATTTCCAAATGCATCGAACAAAGAAAAAGGATTAGATCCTATCAGATTCATGTAGGACTAAGGTCCATGACTCACCCCACTAAACAAACTAGATTTCATGTTATGCCCAATTGGCTGTTGTAAAGTGCCTCCAAGTGAAGGGAACGAAGGAGGGATATGACCCCCAATGTAAGGGATAACATTGAATGGGGAAGTGGTGCCTGCAAAAAATCCTTGTAAGGGAGCATTAGAAATCCTTTCCCCCAGACCAACATTTTGTAGATTAGAGTATGTTAGGACCGAACTAGAGTCAAAACCTGACATCCCATATGAAAAGGGAGCACCAGGCATGTTATAGATAGAGGGGACAATGGTCAGAGTCATCAAAGGGATTATTCCATTGCCCAAAGTAGTGGGTGTCTGGACAACCATAATCCTGACAAACGGAGGTGGGGGAGGATGTACAACACCACTCCCGTGGTAGGAGAGATGGGATTATGAGGATGCTTAGATGAAGTAGCACTAGTTTTTGCCATCGTCTCTCATCTAACAAACTAATGTTCAGGTGAAGTGACCTTGGGAGGAACTACCTGAATTATAAGTGGCACCAATAAGTTAGTGATCAAAGGGTTTGCGGGCATGAAGCCTTCAACTTATACATCAGAAATGATGGACTCCTATGGTGTAGGAAAGTCTTCTCTAAGAGTTTGCTTGGGTACAATTTCCTATGGTTTGGTTGCTTTGAATGAACCCTCTTGATCTAGCCTGCACCTCAGTGGTGGAAGAGGTGGCTCCAAATTAACTTGTGGTAGGACCTCAATCCTACACAATGATGAAGGTGTTGATATTATACCTTGTGAAATGATCAATTGAAACTATAAGGTTGAGCTAGCATGAAATACTGATCACACACTAAAAATTTCCTAACATAAAATCAAGAAAACAACTGACTAGTAGGAAGAACAATTATGCCAATTGACACTAGAGAAACTTACAAGTGCAAGTGTAACTAGAACAAGGAAACACCCTCCGGTTATACTCTGCAAATCATGATTTGAATTCTTCCCTAGGTACCACAATATACCTCCATAGTCACCCATGAAAGTCCCTAAAAATAGGAAACTAGGTTGTTAGCTCGTAGTCAATCCCCAGGTAGGTACAATCAACAATCAGGCTGATCGTAATGAGTAGGATAACTAAGTTTGAAGCCTTTCAAGGGTACCTGTTGGCATAGGGGCATACCTAGGGTTCAAATCTTACAATGCACCAACAAGCCCTAACTATTGGCCCTTTCGGCAACACCTGCAAAGTAGATGCAGTCTCACCCGAAGTAGCAATAGGGGGTTGCAGGACATAGGTGTCTACAACTAGAGGAAATGCAAAGTGGGTCCAGGGAAACAACACACAATAATCTAGTTATTCTTTATCTCTCTTAAGCCTACTTCACAAGCTATATATGTAATCTAATACAATAATGAAATAACGGTATAACAGATGGAAAATAACACAACATCAATCACACAAAACAACAAGATATACTTGGTTCACCCTCTCCCTAGGGCTACATCCAGAGAACTATTTTTCTTGATATATTATATGAAAACATACAGTTCTATCTACGCACTTAGCTTGCATATCTCTCTCTCTTTCTCTCATCCCTCCCTGTGCACCCAGTTGTAGGGTTGATCTTCGCACCCATCTAAAGATCTTACAATATAGTATCAACACTATTCTCTACAACAATACTCAGCAATGAAAACAAAAACCATAATATCAATGAACCAACCTAGAACGAACCCTCCTAGGTATTCTAGACCTTTATTTATACATTACATGGAAAAATTCTCGGTGTCAAAACCCTAGATCCAAAACCCTAGGTCCAAAAACCTAGGTAAAATTGACCCACGTTTTCAAGGCTTTGCCAGCCTATCTTTCCTCCTTTTCCATGAGGTGCTCCAAATCACTCATTTATGTCTTCTTCCACTTGCTGATTTTTCCACGATCCATCTTCCTTACTACTTTGTCTTCCTCAATCTTCTCTTCCAACGACTAGATTTTCCTTTATTTTCTCCTTCTTTTCTGCTTCTTTTCCCACTTCTACCCTTCCTCAGTTTATGTATCTTCTGTGAAGTTTGTACTTATCCTTTATTCCTTAATCTTCACTTCCTTTCATATCCAAGGGACAACATCCCCCAACACTCACATGTGACTCATCTCGATTCATTGCAAGATTGAACCTTTTGTCTTACTTCAACTGCAGACTGCGTAGAGCAACCTGTTCTTTCTGCTTTGTCCCCCCCTGTCTTGTGAAGACTGTCTTTTATGTGTCTAGTACCCAATTCCAACTGCACCTGCTACCTAGAAACTTCTTCCTTTTGCTTTTACTAAGAGCTGCGAGGCAGCTGGTTGTCATAATACAATTTCAACCAGCTCCCATTTACCAAACTTTCTTTCCATTCTCCATTAAGGGTATTCAATTGCACAACTCCTCCTTTTGTAACATAGGCAACCTCAAATGGTCCTAGATAATGTGTCATGAACTTCCCTGGATGCTTCATGAACTTGCTTTCATATAAAAATACCAAATCTCCCTACTTAAATTCTTTTCTCCTGATGTGTCTGTCATGATAAACCTTTTCTCTTTCTTTCTGTACCTGCTGATGAAATCCTATGATAAACCTGTCTTCCTCTAGTTCTAGTAACTACACAAGCCTATCTTGAACAATTCCTGTGTCATCCATACCTATAAATGCTACAATTCTTAAACTAGGAATCAAGTATTCCATAGGTACCACTACTTCCAAGACATATACCAAATTAAATGGGGTCTTTGTTTTCAGCTTCTTTCAAGTAGTTCTATAGGCCCATAATACTGTTGGAATTATTAAATCCCAATCATCTCTATTAACACTACAAATCTTAGTGAGCGATGTCTCCAAAATCTTATTGAAATCTTTGACTATACCATTCACTTATGGGTGGTATGGAGTACTCTTCTGATGGTAAACTTCAAATTCCTGAGTCAAGGATTCAATAGTTTTTTTGATGAAATGTGTGCCTTGATCACTCATGAGGATCTTCAGGCATACAAACCTTGTAATGATATCCTAAAAAATGAACTACGTAGTTGTAGATGCACTACAATCCTTAACTGCTCTTGCTTTTTCCCATCTGGTCAAATACGTTGTCATAGTGATAATGTATCTAGCTCCTGTGTGCCTTCCTGGTGGGTTAATAGGTCCCACAAAGTTAATGGCCCACTTCTCGAATACTTGTAATGTTAATTGCAGTGCCAAAGGAATATCATCTCTTCTAGAAGGATTTCCTACTCTTTCACATACATCGCAGGCTCTGTAGTATTCCTTAGAATCCTTATGTAAAGTAGGCCACCAGAGGCCATCTATAAGAACCTTATGCACTGTTTCTTTCCCTGCATAATGTCTTCCTACGATGCCTTCATGTGCTTCTTCCATAATCAGTGATATTTTTTCCTCCATAACACATCTCCTCAAGATCTCATAAGGTCCCATCTTATACAACTGTCCAGCTATAAGTTGAAAGTCTAATGCATGGACTACCAACTATTTCTTTTGAATAAATGTGTACTCGCGAGGTGCCATTCCGGTGGATAGGAACTGAGCAATCTCGGTGAAGTGATCATCGACTTTCCTTATGGCCAACAACTATGCATCTGGAAGTGTATCCTCCAGATTAGTAGGTTACTCTCCATGTTCCAACCTGGATAAGTGGTCAGGTCCTGTATTCATTCTTCATGGCTTAACCACAATCTCAAATTCATATTCCTGGAATAGCAATAGCCATTTGCATATTATTCCCCCCAACACTAGCCTGTTGACTAAGTATTTCAATGTAGAGTGGTCAGTGAACATCTTAAAATGTCCTCCCAACAAATAGTGTCTAAATTGTTGTAGCGCATAGACCATAGCCAAGCCTTTTGTTTCAGTTGTAGTGTAGTTCCTCTCATCCATAGAGAGATTCCTGCTAGCAAAGGCTATAGTGTGTTCGATGTCTCCTGCACCTGTTTGTGATAAAACTTCTCCTAGTGAAATGGACAAAGCATTGACATGAACATTGAACTCCTTACTCCAATATGGAAAAACCAACATTAGCGCAATGACCACTTTTTTCTTTAGTGTGTCGAAGATCTGCTAGTATTCTTCTATCCATTGGAAATTGTTGTCTTTCTTTAATAGCTTCTCCATAGGTGTTGTTATTTGTGCATAACCTTTAATGAACTTTCTGTAGTATCCCGTGTGCCCCAATGAAGTGCACAACTGTCTAACTGAAGTGGGAGGAGGTATATCAACAATGATGTCAATCTTGGAAAGATCTACCAACAATCCATGCTTACACACGATGTGCCCTAGAAGCACTCCAAAGGGTGAAAAGAAAATACATTTTTTTTTAAATTCAGGGTAATCTGACATTGACTTCACTTATCTAACATCAATCTTAAACATTCAATATGGTCTTTCAATAAGCTAAAGATAGTCCAATAATAAAAATAAGCTTATAGGAACTTGTGTAAGAAGCCCTTAATTGCTTCGACCACCACCCTGAAAAATATGGCTGGTGCATTCTTCAAGCCAAAAGGCATCAAAGTGTACTGAAACGAACCCCATTATGTTGCAAATGTGGTCTTGTGTCGATCTTCCTTAGAAATTTTGATCTGATGGTAACCTGAGAATCCATCTCTGAATGAGTAGACCTCATGTCCTCCTACATTATCTAGAACTTCATCAGTAAAGGGTGTAGGGAAGGGGTCATGTAGACATGCATCGTTCATCGTTTTTAGATCTACACAAAATCTGATTTCTCCTATCTTCTTATCTTGTACCACCACAGGGATAATCCATTAAGATTCTTCAACAGGTTCTATGATTCCTATTTCCAGCATTCTATCCAATTCAATCCTAACTTTCTCCTTATATTTGGGATTCAGTCTATAAGGTCTCTGCTTGATAGGTCTTGCATCTGGTCTCAAGGGGATCTTCATTTCTCCCATAGGCCCTTTAATTCCCTTCATGTTTGTAAACTTGGTTTGAAACAAGTATTCATATTCATGCAATAGTTATGTGATCTTACTAATAGTGGCATCATCCCAATAGTCTCCCACATTTGCTAGTTTAGGTGCTTTCTCTGTTCCAATATTGACTTTCTTGATTTTAATAGGCTATCCAACAAAGGGTAATTCAATCCCAGGTCCTTCTATGTCTCTTTGACCTTCAGTTTCTGCAATGTTTACATCTCTAGGGTCATCATCCTCATCAGAATTAATATTGTAGCAATCATGTAACTATTGAAGAGGCGCAGTCCATTCATCTCCTTCTTGCTCAAAAGGGAGCTTAGGTGCCTCCTCAAACAACTTTTGTCTTAAAATTTGTAAAGATTGATCTACTACGTGGTACCGAATCTCAAATAAAAACTTAGCTAAAAAGTTTTGAGTCATTCTGTACCAATCTATAGTGATGAGGCACAGTTCTGCATGCAGATACCAGTTGATAGGTGTAGTATCCAAGGTGTTAATGAACTTATGCACCCATTGTTCTTTAGGAATGTTTCCCCAAGCTGAAGAACACACCTCCCAGACTAAGGGGGGGGTGAATTAGTGTGTGTATATTCTAACTTTTTCTTCTTTCAAGTTACTAGTTAAAACATAATTGAACAGATTAATAACAATCAAATCATAATCACTATGAACACAGAGACACCAGATGTTTGTATAAAATTTTGTATAATTGATATGAACATAGTAGTATGAATATATGTGAAACATGATTTTCTTTTAGAAACAACTAATTGTTTCAGGACCAACTGAAGTAAGGAGCACCAACTCCTCGGAGAGCACCAACTTGCTAATAGAACCCAGTCTATCCAACTAGAGTTTATTCAATTCCAGTAGTAGTGATCCATTATATAATCAACTCTATATTATGATCAAAGGTATACCATAAAACACTCATCACCACATTTCATCTTCTCTTTGTAATTCACATTTTCTTTCCTCTGATATTTTCTTGGAATCTGCTTCATCTTTTGATATTCTGATATGGACTGCAGAGACACATTCTTCTCAACACTCTTCCATGATTATATACTCTTCAAATGGTGTGAGTGTGACACAATTGTGTCCCTTCATTTAGACCATCATGCCTCTTCGATTAATCAATCTTAATTACTGTTTATTTATTTTACCGTGAAGGTTTTTCATAAATTGATCACAGTCATGGATTAATTTAATCCTTTATACTCGATCCCGAATCTCTGTTATTTTCACAGAGACCAAATTCTATGGAGGCGCTTCCTTCAATCCATTTCATATGGCCGATAATTACAGAACCACAGGTTTACCGCATGTAGCGATGTATAACATTTTCCTTTTAAAACTCTTATATCATATGACACTCGACGATAACCAGATGCTAAGACAAATGAGTGCTTGAGCACTTTATTAAATCAATGGTTACAATTTGATATTCTGATGGGATGAACGGTTGACAAAATTTTGACACTTTTCCCTTCGAGTCTTTGTGACTTCCAACATTTCAAAACTCCCGAATACGATATCGCCGAACTGATCGAACAGTTAACGTTTTTGCAGAGACAGATCAACGGTCAACCTTAAACCTTACACTCATCCTTTCACTTCTAAATCTGATGGCTATGAATTAATCAAGCATTGATATGGATAGCCACCATTTACTCCGGGTCTCTGGACTCCGGAGATATAAAATCTAAAACTCCTTCTTTATTCCATACGTTATTCTTCCAGAGATGACAAATGGCTGACGTGTGTCCCTCTTTTGATCAATGATCGAGATCCTTTCACATCTTCGGGCTTTGGAATTATCAGGCCTCAAATTTCATTGTATTATGATCAACAATTGAGAATACTCCCAAAGCGATCTTTCAGATTGGACGACTTATATCCGTTTCAAGATTTCGGTGTTCGGGACTTTCAATTCTCAAACTCTCATTTTCTCCCAGAGTCCACAATCCATTGATGCGTGTCCTCTTTAATCCAATGACTATCGTTCACTTTGGGACTTCGACCTTCGACACTTCAGCTCTTTAGCAACTTCAACCTTTCAACCTTTCGACACTTCGTCCCTTCGCAACTTCGGCCTTTGAGACTTCAGAACTCTTGTCATTTGTTTGGTGGTGAAACTCTCGAAGTAAAACTCCCAGAGTGATGTAACTACTTACGTCACTTGTTGATGTGTCACTAGTCATGTAGCTGCCACGTGTCACTCTGATTCATGATTTGCACGTACTGTTAGAAAAACAGGACCGTGGAGCAATAAAATAAAACAAATGCAGAAACAAAACACAGAAGATACACAATACAAGAGAGACATTGATTTATGTGGTTCACCCAGTGTGGGCTACATCCACCAGAGAAATTGCCAGGTCCTTCCTTTATTATTATCCAACAAATGAAGGGATACAACCTACAACAAAACCCATTGTAACTTCTTCTTATTTCTCTCATAGTCTCCTCTCTCAGAATACAATACTCGCCATAATTCATAGCCGCAATACATTTCCCTCATAACAGAGGGTTGCCTTCTAGGGAAAAAAACCTTAACATAATTTTTACCGTTCGATCTATGACCTTATAATGAACGGTCCAGATTTACAATGAAATTACAATATAAATTTACAAGGCAATTTTTCCTTTGGGGGCTTCACCCCCAAACCCCCCAGACCCCGTAGAAGATAATCAAGAAAGGACATCTGAATCAAGAATATAATCAGGCTCCACAACCAACAAACTCCCACTTGGAGACTGATCTCAACAACTCCACCGTTGCTGTATATGCTGGACTCTAAACCTTCTTGGACCTGGAAAATTTCTCATCTTCATATTCATTCTTGAAGACCAACTTAAACTGAGAAAGAACTCAGTTTCTCCCTGGTTACTCCCTTTGTTAACATGTCTGCAGGATTTTGGCTAGTGTGTATCTTTTCCAACCTGAAATGTCCATCTTCCATGATGGATCATATGAAATGGTACCTCAACTATATATGCTTATTCTTTGAATGAAAGGTTGAGTTCTTTGCAAGGTGAATGGCACTATGACTGTCATAGTACAACCTGTTGTTCTCCTACTTCTTTCCTAATTCCTCCATAAACCTCTGTAACTAAATCATCTCTTTACTAGCCTCTATAGCAACAACATACTCTGCCTCTATTGTTGAAAGTGCAACAACCTTTTGTAGTTTCGAAATCCAACTTACTGTTTTTCTACCTATAGTAAAAACATACCCTGTGGTGCTCCTCCTGCTTTCTTTATCACCTACCATATCTGAATCAACATATCCCTGTAGAAAAGTGTCTGAACCTACAAAACATAATGCATGAGTAGTAGTAGCTCTCAAATACCTGAGAATCCACTTTACTGCCTCCCAATGTTCTTTACCTGGATTGTTCATATACCTTCTCACAACTCCCACTGCATGTGCAATATCTGGTCTTGTGCAAAGCATTGCATACATCAAGCTACCAATTGCTGATGAATAAGGGACCCTAGACATGTATTATATCTCCTCCTATGTCTTGGGACACATTTCCTTAGTTAATTTGAAATGGTTGGCCAAAGGTGTACTAACTGGTTTTGTATTCTGCATTCTAAACCTCTCCAACACCTTCTCTGTGTACTCACCCTGAGACAATGTCAATTTGCAATTTTTTCTGTCTCTTGTTATTCTCATGCCAAGGATTTTCTTTGCAACACCCAAATGCTTCATCACAAATGAATTGGATAATTTCTTCTTGAGCACATTTATATCCTTCATATTAGACCCTGCAACAAGCATGTCATCTACATACAATAGCAAGATAATATAGCTTCCATTTTCTAGCCTTTTAAAATAAACACAGTGATAAGAATGACATCTACTATAACCTTGTTCTGTCATAAACCTGTCAAACTTCAAATACCACTGCCTTGGAGCTTGCTTTAGGCCATACAATCTCTTCTTCAACCTGCATACCAAATTCTCCTTCCCTTTGACCTCATACCCCTATGGCTGCTGCATATAAATCTCTTCCTCCAAATCCCCATGGAGAAAAGTTGTTTTTACATCTAACTGTTCAAGATGCAAATCTTCTACTTCCACAAGACTTAAAATAGTCCTAATTGAAGTCATTTTAACAATAGGAGAAAATATTTCATCAAAATATATACCTTTCTTTTGTGTAAACCCCTTTACAACAAGTCTAGCCTTGTACCACTTTTCTCCTCCATCTTCTTCCTTCAACTTGTAAACCCATTTATTCTACAATGCTCTTTTTCCCACAGGTAACTGAACCAAGTCTCAAGTCTAGTTATTTTCCAAGGAATCCATTTCCTCTTTCATGTCTTGCTCCCACTTCTTTTTGGTGTCTACCTGCATTGCCTCTTCATAACATTCTGGTTCACCATAATCAGTCAACAATAAATAATACAATGAAGGACAGTATCATTCAGGGGGTATACTTAACCTGGTAGATCTTCTAACAACACTTGCAGGTGTTTGAGGTACCTACTGCTCCTGTTGTTGTACATTTTGATTTTCAAGTTCCTTTGTAATTTCTTTTTCGGTGATCTCATCAAGCACTGTGTATTCTTGTTTTTCTTCTTCCTATTTCTTTCCCTGCAACTAATCTTTGTACATGACCTTCTCATTGAATATGACATCTATACTCCTAATGATTTTGTTATTTTCATAATCCCATAATCGATAACCAAAATCATTAACACCGTATCCAATACAGGTACACTTCTTGGATTTAGACTCAAGCTTTGTTCTATTTTCTTTATCAATATGGACAAATGCTTCACAACGGAAAGTTTTCAAAAAAGAATAGTTTACCTTTTTTCCTATCCATTCCTCCTTTGGAATTCTACCATCCAAAGATCTTGAAGGTCCTTTGTTTATTAAGTAAACAACAGTATCTATAGCATCTGCCCAGAACTGTAAGGGAAAACTGGCATGCAATCTCATACTCCTTGCATGCTCCATGATTGTCCTGTTCATCCTTTTTGACACACCATTTTCTTGTGGTGTTCTTGGAACTGTCTTCTCTCTACGAATCCCATGGTATGAACAGTAATCATCAAACTCCTTTCTGCAATATTCACCTCCATTATCTGATCTTAGACACTTCAAACTTGTTCCTGTCTCATTCTCAACTAAAGATTCCCATTTCTTAAAAGTATCAAAAACATCAGATTTTTGTCGAATGCAATAAACCCAAGTTTTTCTAGTTGCATCATCAATAAAAGTAACGTAATAATGAGAGCCACCAAGAGATGATACTTGATATGGTCCCCATACATCTGTATGCATAAGCTCTAACCTTTCATTCTTCTTTTCTTTTCTGACTCTGAGAAATATGACTCTCTTTTGTTTTCCATAAACACAATGCTCACAGAAGTCCAAATCAATTTTTTTAAGATCTGTCAACAAATTTCTTTTGTGAAGTATCTGCATACCCTTCTCACTCATTTGTCCCAGCCTATGATACCACAGTGTTGTATCCACTCCTGTAGAAGCTAAAAAGATAGAAGAGTTAGTATTACCAGTACATAAATACAATGTACCTACCTTCTCTCATTTTTCTATCACCAATGATCCTTTGATGACCTTCCATGTATTATCTGTAAATATGGATACACAACCTTCACTTGCCAACTACCTTGTTGAAATTAGACTTTTCCTTAAATCTGGAACATGTCTTACCTCTTTCAACAACCATTGGTTTCCATTGCGTTGCTTTATTTTTACCTTTCCCATTCCAATAATTTTGCATGGTGCATCATCACCCAAATGAACCTATCCAAAATCACCTTGAACATAATCTAGAAAATGTTTCCTATGGGGTGTGGCATGAAATGAAGCTCTTGAATCTACTACCCAAGACTCAAAAATATTATCTACAGAAAGAATCAAAGCATCTTGTAACACATAACCAGTTACATTTAATTCCTGATTTCTCTCATGTTGTCCATCTCTTTGTTTCTTTGGAGCTCTGCAGTATTTCTTCAGATGTCCTTTCTTCCAACAATTCCAACACTCTATCTTTCCAAGTCTGGATTTGGATCCACCCTTCCTATAATTCTCACAGTTCCCTAAGCCCTTTCCTCTATCCTTTTGTCTTCCCCTATTCTCCATGTTCAACGCATTACCTGATGTCTCACCTGTGATTTTTTGTTGCATTTCCTCACTAAGGATAACACCAACAACATCATAAAATTTTAAAGTATTTGAACCAGAGACAGAGTTACTTACATCCATGACCAAGCCATTCCAGCTTTCTAGCAATGAGCACAAGATTAGAAGAGCCCTAACCTCACATCAAAGTCCACTTTTACAGAACTTAGTTGATTAGTAACTGTATTAAATTCATTTAAATGATCTGCAACAGACCCACCTTCTGACATCTTCATATTAAATAATCTCTTTATTAGAAATACCTTATTAGACACTAAGGGTTTTTCATACAGTTTAGTCAACGCATCCATCAGATCCTTCATTTTCTTTTCTTTTGAAATATTGAAAGCCACCGACACTGCCAAGCTCAACCGTATCGTTCCTAGATCCTTTTTGTCAAGAATATCCCATTCTTCGTCCTTCATGGCCGTCGGCTTCTTTGCTACTCCACCCAATGGTAGGAATAGATCCTTTTGATATAAATAATCTTCCATCTGCATCTTCCATAACTGGTAGTTTTGACTGTTAAATTTCTCGACCCTAAACTTTCCATCTTCCAACATTGCTCCCACTCGAACTAGGAACCCTCTTTTCCTACGAGTTACCTTTCGCTCTGATACCAGTTGTTAGAAAAACAGGACCGCGGAGAAATAAAATAAAACAAATGCAGAAACAAAACACAGAAGATACACAATACAAGAGAGACACAAATTTACGTGGTTCACCCAGTGTGGGCTACGTCCACCAGAGAAATTGCGAGGTCCTTCCTTTATTATTACCCAGCAAATGAAGGGATACAACCTACAGCAAAAACCATTGTAACTTCCTCTTCTTTCTCTCACAGTCTCCTCTCTCAGAATACAATACTCGCCATAATGCATAGCCGCAATACATTTCCCTCATAACAGAGGGTTTCCTTCTAGGGAAAAAAACCCTAACATAATTTCTACTATTAGATCTGCGACCTTATAATGAATGGTCGAGATTTACAATGAAATTACAATATAAATTTACAAGGCAATTTTTCCTTCGGGGGCTTCGCTCCCGACCCCGCAGAGGGGGTACCCCGCCTCTGCACTCCCTCGCGTGGAAGAGTGTACATACTTCTAGGGTGTAAAGTCTTCATGGGGTATAAACACGGCTAAAAGAAAGGACCTCTGAATCAAGAATATAATCAGGCTCCACAACCAACACATACCTGATATGTCGATTCATCTTGACACTTGTCGTTCTCTGACTGTGCCACGTATACTTGCTGACGTAGACTACTGACATGGTCTTTCATAGTTTCTTGCTGACGTCGAATGCTAACGTGGTCTATCACAGTTTCTTGTTGATGTTGACGTAGATCTCCTAATGTGACACATGTTCATCTCCTTGATATAACATTTAGGAGAGCATCCGAAGGGTATCTCAAATCGACGGCCTGAAATCTGTCTGTGATTCAACAGTCCATATTTCATCAGGACTTCACGTTTCACTATTTCACGTATTGGGACTTTGCATGTGAGTCTCCCCAAATCTCCCGACCTCCGAAATCTCAACAGGGGCCTAGAGCTTGCTATCTCCATTCCTTAACTTCCATCCATATGACCTCCAGCCAAACCCTGGGGTTTACCTCCAAGCGCATTGAGATTTCACGTATTGGGAATTCCTTATTTCAATTATCTCAGATCAATGGTCTTGATTTCCCTGCGATCCGATGGCCCAGATCCCTCTCTCGCGAATTTTCATTTTGCGATTTCGTCTTTTCTTATCTTATACTTCCACTTGAAAATTATCTGACGGCTAAAGGGAATCGGGTTTAATCTGATGGCTAACATTTATTCAGCGAATCAAAATCTCAACCTTTTAGCCCTGCTTATCCTATCCTTTCACATTGAGATGATCCAATAGATGTGGAGATTCTTGAAGTAGATCAATGGTCAACGATGATTACGGAGCTACAACTTGCGAGTGATTTAATTTTCCTTTCAATCTCCGCAATCTATCCCTGCAGTAGATTTTGCGTTTGCGCACCCGACGGTCATGATTTAATCTGACTTAAACTGATCATTAGTTGGATAAAATGCAGTTGTATATCTTTAAATCTTTGTGATATGATGATCTAGATGGATTACGGGTTTGTAACTTCCGAGTGTTTTAATTATGATTTCGCTCCCCACAATTCTTTCATGTTGTTGATGGCTTGCAGATCCGACGGTCACAGTCTTTCAACGGGTCCTCAAGCCCATGGTCACTCACATGACCGATGTGAATTATATTAGATGATCAATGTTATCAACCTCTTGATCAGACGGGTGCTAAGGCTTCTCACTCTGATCAGATGGTTGTTGAGCTTATGCTTTTCCTTCCAAGTTTTGATCTCTACGTTTCCTAACCCTCCTGAGCTTTTATCATAGGAACATTGTTGATCCTTTCTTGATCAACAATAATCACGAATTTCTTATGCTACCTGATATATTGTGCAATGCGCTCTTCCTTCTGAGCTTGCACTATCGATCTCTGCTCATTGTTTGACATCTTCTGCTAACTGATATACTTGTTTACATCAATAACAATCTCATATGTGGTAATTCATCATTAACAATAGATCATCACCTCGACTGTTGACATCAATGACAATATATCCAACAATATCCCCCTTTGTCATTGAGGGAAACCTACTAACTTCATATACAAAAACTCCGCCTGTGATGATGATTTCCTCTTATGAAGTTTTCCGTTTATGAAGTTTCTCTCCCCCTTTGGCATCAATGGCAAAGTGTTTCTTCTTCTATGATTTGTCAGTATAATTATTTGTCTGACCACTAGTAACTCCACCTGCAATCAACCTTTTTTCTGTCAACTAAATGACTCCTTATGCCATTGATTTCTATCTCCCCCTGAATAGGTGCCAACTGATGCATTATGTTCTTGAGAGATTTAGGTAGGAAGAAGGATTACTCCCAATTTTTTCCTGAGATAATCAAATACATCTTTGTTTAAGGGTTTTTTCTCCTATGGTAAAGATTTGTATGTTACTGACCAGCCTAAACTTGGTTAACTCTTCCTACAGACATGTCCTGCCTATCATAGCTTAATGACTCCCCCTGTCAATATGCTTTCTCTCTGCTTCTGACTACTCTCCACCTTTGTTTCTGAAAGGGTAGATCTTTCTGATAGGGTTTCTTCCCCTATTGATTTACTAACTTCTTATCTTAGTTGATTGGGATTTTTTTGTTTCAAATGAGTATTCTTCTTGATACAAATTGTTTTAGTGATCGAGTATTTTCAAGACTTAATCTAATTGCTTTCTTATTTAATACTTCCCCTGAATTTTTACTGACTATTCTCCCCCTTTGTTTCTAAAAGGGTATCTTTTTATGCCAAGGTTTATCCTCTTGTTATTTCTGCGGGATGTCATGTACCTCATTTTGTACATCAAAATGTTGTTTCTACGGATGTCGTTGTCCTACTAGAACACTGGGCAATTGTATCTCATCTTATTCAAACAACTTTTGGATCTGCCCATTGATTCTCATCAATCTCTAACCAAGATTCTTATTTTCTGTACATTGCTTTAAATTTGTCTTAGACAACTTTATACTATGATTATCACATGACTGCAAATCTTTTTGCAACAAATAACTTCACTCTTGTTCACTTGTTCAGTCTTTGCTATCCACTTCTGTGAGTGTCCTGATTTCTTGAACTTTGTTTTCTGATATTCTATTACTGCAAATTCTTCTTTCTTCCATGTTTCATTTACTCCTTTTGTCATCTTGTATGACGCATTTCTCTTTGACTGTTTTCTTGAGTTCCAATAGTTATAGGATTTGTGGCCATATCTACCACAACTATAGCATCTCATAGTGTAACAATGTGTAGCAATATGTCCAACATGATTGCAGTTCCAACACCTTATACTGTTGTTCAACCTACCAACTTGTTTTCTTCCATGATGCCTACAATCCTAGGCTTTATGACCATATTCATTATAAGAAAAATAATAATCGTTAAAGACACTCTCATACCTTCTTTGATTCATCCATGATGGTGTCTCTCTTCTAAACTTGCTTTGAGGTATATGCAGAGCTTTTGGATGTCTTCCATGATATGAACTTCTAAATTTTGTAGAACTCTTATCTACAATTGAACCAAACTGTTTTGAAGAAGCCATCAAGGATGAATTTTGGAATAAGGCCATGGATGAAGAAAAATGACACTTGGGAATTGGTTCCAAGACCAAAGAATAAGAATGTTATCGACACAAAATGGGTTTTCAGGAATAAATTGAATGAAGATGGATAGGTTACAAGGAACAAAGCTAGATTGGTAAGTAAAGGATATGCACAAATTGAAGGAATCGACTTTGAAGAGACATTTTCCCCAGTTGCCAGAATGGAAGCAATCCGTTTGCTTTTAGCTTATGCATGCTCCAAAAATGTTAAAGTATATCAGATGGACGTAAAATTATCTTTTTTGAATGGGGAACTTGAAGAAGAAGTCTACATTGAACAACCAAAAGGATTTCAGTTGTCAAAGAACACAGACTATGTATGTAAATTAAAGAAGGCCTTGTATGGTCTAAAACAGGCTCATAGAGCATGGTACTCCAGACTGGATAAGTATCTGCAGCAGGCAGGGTTCAGAAAAGGAAGTGCAGACAACAACCTCTACATCAAGGTAAGTCAAGGTAATATTTTATTAATTGAAGTTTATGTTGATGATATTATTTTTGGTAGTGATGATGACAGGTTAAGCTAGAAATTTGCAAAAGACATGCAGAATGAATTTGAAATGTTGTTACTTGGAGAACTATCCTTCTTTTTGGGACTTCAGATATGTCAAAGCAACCAAGAAATTTTTATTTCTCAAACCAAGTATATCAGAGAAATGCTAAAGAGGTTCGGAATGGAAGATTGCAAACCAGTTATCAGTCCCATGCAAACTAGTTGTAAGTTGAGCAAAGATGATGATTCAAAGTCTATAGATCAGAGGCAATATAGGTCAATGATTGGAAGCCTACTATATGTGAAAACATCCAGACCAGATGTAATGCTGGCAGTTGGACAGGTGGCACGATTTCAAGCAGCACCAAAGGAATCACATGTATTAGAAGTAAAGATGTTAAGCCCTAATATTGGCTCATTACCACTTAATTGGGGCATATTAGATTAGTAATGTTATTTTATTTATGTCGGCTTAGGCCATTAGTTGTGATTTATATTAGTAATGTTATTTTATTTATGTCGGCTTTAGGCCAT
>ML799781.1:240648-252287 GCA_009831015.1 Picea engelmannii
TGTATTATAATTCAAAGTGAATACAAAATAAATTATTTCAATAATAAATTTAATGGAGAAATTAGAAGTGGACCCAACCCTAAAATAAGGAAAGTGGGCCAAGAGACCTAGAAGATGTTTTTAAGGAAGCTACTTGGAGAGTAGAAATAAGAGGCAAGGCTCTCTCATTTGAATCAAACTTGAGAATATTGAATATATATATGTGTCTGAGGTAACCAAGGGTATCTAAACCAGAATTCTGAGTGAAGGTGAAGAAAAGAAAGCTGAAATGCAAGGAAGGATAAATTATTTTGATGGTGCTTTCTAAGGTATGTTATTTACAGGTCATCTCAACATTTTTGCTATACCTTTTTTTATATAATGATTCAGACCATGAAATTAATATGAAAGTGAGAAAAAATATTCAAGTATCTGTGGTAAAAAATTCAACTTGTGGGTCGTTGTATTTTGGGAGTTACACTCCGTGGAAAATAGGGTTTGTGGCCAGTCCTGAAACTAGTCAAAATCAGGTGTTTCGGGTAAAAACGTCATAACTTATTCATAATAGATCCAAATTTAGTGAGACCAAATGTGTTGGTTAGGGGTCCGTCTATAGTATGCTATGTAATAGTTTCAATTCAATGCATCAAATATTTTGTGTGGGGCACGCTCTACAAGGTCGCTCTCTAGAATAAGCCAGAATTCAGCAAGGTATGTCATTTTTGCTATAACTCCTTTTTGAGAGGTTCCAAGTAGTGAAACTTGGAGGAATTGCATAAACAACACTGAAGAACATTGTATATTAGTTTCATATCTTTATACATTATAGGTTCAAAGTTATGATTACTTCAAGTTAGGGTTGTTGACTAATCCAAAACTAGGCATGTGAGACTAAAGAAATATTTGATGAAAATGCTAGTCTATTGTTTTTAAAGTTAAGGAAGTTTTGCAGGAATGTGATCATATACACTAGGTCTATTATAGAGATACAAATCATATTTGGATGATTAAATTGATGAGGGATTTTGGTTTTGGTACATTTTGAGTACATGGTTGAGACAAGTAGTTGATGAGTTGGTGCACATACATGAGGTGTATAGTTGATGATGTTGGTACATATTTATGAGTCATAGCTGATGAGTAGTTGACACATGATTGGTACATACTTGGTACATGTTTGGATGCACTTGTTTATGGTACAGGTTGATTATAGATTGAGGTACAGGTTGATGCATGGTTGATGCATGGTTCAGATTTATTGGTACAGGTTTATAGCGATATATCTCACAGTGATAGCGTGACAGTGGTTCCATCATTTTACTTCTACTTCAAGGTGGCAGGACGAGGCAAGGACAGGTGGTTGTAGCCACCTTCCGGTTGTATCTGGAGATCATTGGGGGTTGTAGCCTCCTTCTGGTTGTAGCCAGAGAATTGGGGAGTTGGAGCTTCCCTCAGGTTGTAGCCTGAGAAACTAGGGGGATGGAGGCTCCTTCCAGTTGCAGCTGGAAAACAAAAGAAGTTGGTGCTTTCAATGAATGTAATTCTTCAATACATATAAGAAAACACATTCCATGGTTTTCTCCTGATTTGGATTTCCACGTAAAACAATGGTGTACTGTGTATGTGTGTGATTGTTTATTTCTTGCTGCTCATTATTGGATAATAATTCTACATTGATATAACATTTAAAGAAAAGGGATTATAATTACGCAATTATTGATTCACCCCCCCTGTCAGTAATCCAACAGATTCTTCCTTTTTGTCCAACTGGTTCCTTACTACCACTTCTCTCCTTTTGGCTTCTTCAAGTTGGAATTTAAGATTGACATAGCTTTCCCTTAGTTCTTTTAGATCTGCAAGGTTTTTGCTTGAGACATCATCTTCCTTATTTTCTTCTTTTGCTTGAATGATTTCATTTTTCAGTCTCTTGATTTTCTCTTCCTTTTCTTTTGTTAGTTCAACAACTTTTGTTTTCAATTTTTTGATCTCTTCTTCTTTGTTTTCTAACTGAATATTTTGTTCAGATATGATTTCTTTATTGTCTTTGAGATTTTATTTTATGTCTAGGATATGTTTCTGATTTCTAAGCTCACCATATTCCTTCTCCTTTTCTTTTACTTAACTAATTTCTTTCTTGAGATTCTCGATATCCTCTTATTTCTCTTCTAATTGATTGCCCTGCTCATATATTATATTTTCACTGTCCTTGAGCATTTTCTTTATTTCTAAGACATGTTTTTTACTCTTTTCAATAAATTCTTGAGTGTAGTCATGAAGATAGCTATAGTCTGATTCATTATGGTGATAGAGGTATTCAAAGAGACTCCAATCAACCTTTTGGTTGGACTTTGATAGTTCTTATTCTTCTTATTCCATGGGATAAATGCTAATAGAACATTTTGTTATTGTATCTGAGTCTTCTTCTTTACTTGTAGAGGAGGATTCAATATCACTACTATTGCAATCGAAATATTGTGCAGAGTCCTTACCTTTATTGATGTATGAGTCTTCATCTTCATCCCTGATAGGAATGTCTTTTGTGTCTTCATTTTTTATTTGATACATCTTTTATAACTTTAGCCATAAGTCCTTGGAGGATGTGCATAGTCCTATGCTTGTCTTGACTGTATTTGATAATCCAATGAGAAGAATCTTCAATGCCACTTCATTGTTCTTCCTTTCTCTTCTTTGGACTGTAATCTTGGATGGATTCTTTGATGTAGTTAAGTCATAGGGATTTCTTACTAGTAAATTCCAAACTTCAGATCCTTTTGACTTTAGATATTGTTTCATATTTTCTCTCCATGAAGAATAGTCTATTCCATCGAATAAAGGAGCTTCAATTGCAGAGAGAACCATTTGTCCACCCATTTCTTCAAGATCTACCTTCCAGTGTTTAAATTGTGTTTGAAGGAACCTCCCTCTGATACCAATTGAAGAAAACACCGCCCACACTAAGAGGGGAGGGGTGAATTAGTGTGTGGACTATTATAAATTTTTCTTCTTTCAAGTTACCAGTTAAAACATAATTGAACATATTAATAACAATCAAATCATAATCACAATGGAAACAGAGACACCAGATGTTTGTATAAGCTTTTGTACAATTGATATGAACATAGTAATATGAATATATGTGAAAGAGGATTTTCTTTTAGCACCAACTAATTGTTTCAACACCAACTGAAGTAAGGAGCACCAACTCCTCAGAGAGCACCAACTCTCAGCCAAGGCCTAGCTTGTTGCAAGACCCAACTTGATGATAGAAACCAGTCTATCGAACTAGAGTTTATTCAACTCCAGTAGTAGTGATCCATTATAGAATCAACTATATATTATGATCAGAGGTATAACATAAAACACTCATCACCGCATTTCATCTTCTCTCTGTAATTAACATTTTCTTTCCTCTGATATATTCTTGGAATTTGCTTCAGCTTTTGATCTTCTAATATGGACTACAGAGACACATTACTCTCAACACTCTTCCATGATTATATACTCTTCAAACGGTGTGAGTGTGACACAAATGTGTCCCTTCATTTCGACCATCACGCCTCTTCGATTAATCAATATTAATTATTGTTTAGTTATTTTACCATGAAGGTTTTTCATAAATTGATCATAGTCATGGATCAATTTAATCCTTTATACTCGATCCCAAATCTATGTTATTTTCATACAGACCAAATTCTATGGAGGTGATTCCTTCAATCCGTTTCATATGACTGAGCATTACAGAACCATGATCTTACTGAATATAGTGACATATAACAGTTTCCTTTTAAAACTCTTATATCATATGACCATCGGTGGTAACTAGATGCTAAGCCAAACGAGTGCTTGATCACTTTATTAAATAAATGGTTACAATTCAATCTTCTAATGGGATGAACGACTGACGAAATTTCGACACTTTTCCCTATGGGTCTTCGTGACTTCCAACATTTCAAAACTCCCAAATACGATATCGCCGAACTGATCGGACTGTTAACGTTTTTGAGGAGACAAATCAACAATCAGATTTAAACCTTACACTCATACTTTCACTGCTAAATTCGACGGATATGACTTAATCAAGAATTGTGATGGATAGCCACCATTTACTTCAGGTCTCCAGACTCCGGAGATATCAAATCTCAAACTCCTTCTTTCCTCTGTACGTTATTCTTCTGGAGCTGACAAACGGCTGACACGTGTCCCTCTTTTGATCAATGGTCGAGATCTATTCACATCTTCGGGCTTCAGAATTCTCAGGCCTCAATGTTTGTTGTAGTATGATCAATAGTTGAGAATAATCCCAAAGTGATCTTTCAGATCGGATGACTTATGTCTGTTTTGAGATTTCTGTGTTCGGGACTTTCAATTCTCAAACTATCATTTTCTCTTGGAGCATTTCACCCAAAGTCCACAATCCAACGATGTGTGCCCTCTTTAATCCAATGGATATCATTCACTTCAAGACTTCAGCCTTCGACACTTCAGCTCTTTAGCGACTTTGTCCCTTCGACCTTTCGGCACTTCAACCCTTCGGCACTTCGGCCCTTCACAACTTCGGCCTTCGGGACTTCAGAACTCTTGTCATTTGTTTGGTGGTGAAACTCTCGAAGTAAAACTCTAGAAGTGACGTAACTTCTTACGTCACTTGATGATGTGTCACTAGTTGTGTAGCTTCCATGTGTCACTCTGATTCATGATTTTCATGCACTTGATATGCTGATTCATCTTGACACTTGTTGTTCTCTGACTATGCCACATATCCTTGTTGACGTAGACTTTTGACATGGTCTATCATAGTTTCTTGTTGACATCTACTACTGACGTGGTCTGTCACAGTTTCTTATCGATTTCGACGTAGATCTCTCGATGTGACACATGTTCATCTCCTTGATATAACGGTCAGGAGATTATCCGAAGGGTATCTTAGATCGATGACCTGAGATCTGTCTGTGATTCAACGGTCCATGTTTCATCGGGACTTTGTGTTTTGCGATTTTGCGTATCGAGACTTTGCATGTGAGTCTCCCCGACTCTCCTGACCTCCGAAATCTAGATAGGGGCCTAGCACTTGATATCTCCATTCCTTAACTTCCATCGATATGACCTCCAATGAAATCCTAGGGTTTACCTCCGAGCACGTAGGGATTTTGCGTATCTGGAACTTCCGATTTCAATTATCTCAGATCAACGGTCCTGATTTCCTTGTGATCCGAAGGCACAGATCCCTCTCTCAGGAATTTGCATTTCGCGACTTCATCTTTTCTTATCCTATCCTTCCACTTGAAAATGATCCAACAATTGATGGGAATCATGTTTAATCTGACGACTAATGGGTATTCGACTAGTCAAAATCTCAACCTTTTAGCCCTGCTTATCCTATCCTTCCACATTGAGATGATCCGACGGCTGTGGAGATTCACGAAGAAGATCAAAGGTAAATGATGATTGCGGAGATACAACTTGCAAGTGATTTAATTTTCTTTTCAATCTCTGCAATCTATCCCTGCCATAGATTTGGCGTTTGCGCATCTGACAGTCGTGATTTAATCTAACTTAAACTGGTCATTAGTTGGATCAACCGTAGTCGTATATCTTTGAAGCTTTATGATCTGACGATTTGGATAGATTGTGGGTTTGTAACTAGCGAGTGGTTTAATTCTTCTTTCGCTCCCTGCAATTCTTTCCTGTCGTTGATGGCTTGCAAATCCAACAATCATGGTATTTCAACGGTCCTCAAGCCCATGGTCACTCACATGACCAATGTGCATTATATTAGATGATCAACACGGTCAACCACTTGATCGTATGACTACTAAGGATTCTCACTCTGATTGGACGACTGTTGAGCTTACACTTTTTCCTTCCAAGTTTTGATCTCTATGTTTTCTAACTATCCTAAGATTTTATCATAGGAACATTGTTGATCCTGTTGTGATCAACAATAATCATGAATTTATTCTTCTACTTGATATACTGTGCAATACGCTCTTCCTTCTGATCTTGCACTATCAATCTCTTCTCATTGTTTGACATCTTCTGCTAACTAATATACTTGTTAACATCAATGAAAATCTCATCTGTGGTAATTCATCATTAACAAAAGATCATCACATCGATTTTTGACATCAATGAAAATATATCCAACATGGCGCAGTGTACCTAGCCTCCTCACAACTTCACATGTGGTCCTTAGGACAACTCTAGCCTGTTTAACACACTTCGCATCCTTCAACCTGGCATGAAAAGTGCACTGTCAATAAGGTGCGACATTGTTTCCATTCTGTGATGTTCTTCTTGTGTGGTCCCCACCATCTAGCTAGTGTGGCTTTCAATGCTTCATTCAGTGCCAACATCCTCTGTTGTACTGGTACAATTTTCTCAAATTCAGATAGAAATGTCTCTAGGTGATTCAAACCATCAAATGTTGGAAGATTGCTTACTTCTGTGCCAATCCAGTGAACTTCTCTGGTAAATCTAGCACATTGTCATGTGGAGACTTCATACATCCTGTTCTGCCAATTTTCTAACGCCTCTTCTGAATCTGATGAACATGTGCTTTCACTTCGCCAACTGATATTTGCTGTAGGATTAATGTAATCCTGTTGTCTTGTTTCCAGCTTGTAGATGTTCTCTAGCTCATATGCATGGTATTCTTCCCTGATAGGCTCTGTGTATCTGCGACCTTCGTGCGGGTCCAGAGGTGTGATGACTTTAAGGCCATTACCCTCAAATTTCATTCTTCTCTTCTTTAGGTCAACAACAGTTGAGTTGTTTAAATCCCAATCAATTTCTAACAATGCAGGATAGGGACATTTGTCATCAACCATTTCAATCACTTTGAAATATGCAAATGTCTTTATCCCATCAATGTCTACATGAACATGCTCTAGTCTTCCAAAGGGGCTCTGTTAAGGTCCTAACCCACACATAGGTAGATCAATGTATTCGGATGTAATAAAGTTCAATATTAACAAGGCCTTTCAATAAAATAGAATAAGGCGGATGTAAGAAGACCTAATAGAAGCTTCTGCTTCTAGAAGGATCTTCCTCTAGATGCTTCTCTTAATAGACATATTTAGTATAAATAAGGGTCGAGGGTATGAGAACCCTAGCTTGGAGATTATTGTAACAGAGCACTGCTCGATTGGAGGTTTCCCCCTCGAAGAGGCCTGTGAACATTGCTTTCTGAATCAAAGTGCTATTTCTATTGCTATTGTTATATCATTTCTGTGTATTGTGAAGATTATGTTGGATATTTTACTGTTATTTTTCCATTTCTAGCATTTTATTTATGTTCTACATATTTTATATATCTGGTACCCTGCAAGTGGTATCAGAGCACTTTCCTTGGCAGAAATTGTGGGTATTTTTTCCAGGGTAGAGACGTATTCTGGCGTCTTTAAGACATAGAGATCTTTCGTTACGTGCATAAACCTGCGGTTGAGGGATTCATACACGCAGAAAATACAAGTGGTTCTTAAGTGCACATCTGTTGGCCACCCTTGTAACCCCTGTTGGTACCCCTTCGAGTGGTAGCGCATCAGACAGCACCTGTGTATGGATCAACCTAGATTTCCTGAAGCCCTCTTTAGATAAACCTATTGGCCGCCGGACTGCTATAGTGTCACCGAGAACAACACTCAGGAAGATACTCTCTAGTACCTAGGTAGTCGGGTGGTACGGCTAAGGGTATAGTCTATCCTCCTTAGTTAGTGCCTTGAGATATTGGGCCGAGTACTACTGTTGGACCCTGCACATATATCAGAGAGTTATAGCACAGGGCAAACCCTTGTATGTAGAACCCTTGAATACCTAACCCTTAGGGAACATAAACAAATTAAACCGGCGAGATCTATTGTCGCGCATCTGTGTTCGGGTTGCTAAGTAAATACACATTTCTTTCTGGTTCAAAATTTGGGGATTTCAGCACTACAACATTCTTCAAACCAAAGTATAACCCCACAGCTGTAACAAAAAAAAAAAAAAAGTCTGGAAATTTTTTCACCATTATTTGAGACCTATTCCATTAGATTCATCTCTTCTCCCTTATCACATTCATCCATATCATTTTTTTGCAAAAATTTCTGACCCCGCCTGCTCCCTTTTCAATTCACCCATCCTCATGGCCCATACCTGTAGCCAAGAACTAGAGTCTCACTTCAACACCTTGCAATCTGGTTTCCTTAAGACCCAACAAGAAGTGCAACAACTCAATGCTACTATTGCCTCCCGTGATGCATCCATCAATACCACCATAAATGCATCCGTAAATGTATCCATGCAATTCGCAATGGAAAAAGTCAAACATGAACTGACCACTCAGCTTGAATTTGTCTTTGCATCACTCTACACCAAACTCAATATCCCTACCGATGACTCTTTTCCTGATGCACATAAAAAGACTGAAGGTGAAACTTCTTCCCATTCCTTTCAACCCCATCACTTTCAACGGAACATACGCCTTTCGCGGGTGGATGTAACCAAATTTGATGGCTCAAACCCCACTGGTTGGGTCACCCAAATGGAACATTATTTCTCTCTCTACAACATTATATATGACTTGGCCAAACTTCAGTATGGTGTTCTCCATATAGATCAAGAACGTTGGCAATGGTGGCAATGGAGAAAAACTTCCCGTCAAGGGTATATTACTTGGACCCAATTTGTGACTGAGCTTTATGAATGCTTTGACACTGACACCAACCATTTGGGTTGTTTGACAAAATTGAAGCAATCAGGCACAGTAGAAGACTTCATAGCTTCATTTGAGCGACTGGCTTTTCGAACAGAGGGCATGACTGATGCTTTCTTTCGAGAGTGTTTTATCAGTGGCCTCAAGGAGGAGATTTGGGCCCATGTCCTCATGGATCAACCTACGACTTGGGTGGAGGCTACCAAAAAAGCTAAAGAAGCACAACAAATTGTTTCCTCTCAAAACCGTATGCCTTCATTTATCCCTCTCCCTAAACCAATAAACCCCACTACTCCCTCCGCCCCATTAAAAATCCAAAAATTGACCAGGGTTGAAATGGCTGAACGCCAACTCAAGGGCCTTTGTTATAATTGTGATGACAAATATTTCCTAGGCCACAAATGTAAGGAACAAAATATTTTTATGGCCATCTTTGAGGATATTCTGGAAGAGGATGTTGACACTCCCCTTGTGCCCGAGTCACCAGAAATCACTGACACAAACCCTCCCTCCGACCCTCCCGAAGTGGAACCGATCATTTCCCTCAATGCTCTCACCGACTTCTCTGCCCCCCAAACCCTCAAGTTAATCGATTACATCAAGCACCGAAAGGTCATCATTCTGGTTGATAGTTGCAGCACCCACAATCTTATTCATCGCAGCATTGCCCAAGAAACCCATTGCTACATCCATGCTGTCAACAATTTCCAAGTCATGATTGTCAATGGTGGTTCTATGAAATATGGTGGGCGCTGTGAAAATGTGTGTCTCCAAATCGGTGACTACCACCTAAAATCCCATATGTTTGCTATTGACATGGGCAGTTGCGACATTGTGTTGGGTGCAGACTGGCTAAGGACTTTAGGTCCCATTCTCATGGATTTTCAGAACTTAACCATGCAATTCAACCAAGGAGGCCACCAATATAAATTTCAAGGCATCACTGCTGGTTCACCTGAGGTCATCAGTTCTCATCGCATGGAAAAACAACTCAAAAAAGGTCATTCTGGTGTCATTGCCCAACTCCACACCTTACAACCCACAGAGACCCCACCAGTGCCCCAAGACCTCCAATCCCTCCTTTCTAAACATCAAACGGTATTTTCCACTCCCCAAGGATTCCCTCCTTCCCGCGGTGTCCATAATCATTCCATTCCCCTTGTCCCGGGAAGCCTTCCCCCCAATATACATCCATATCGCCACCCCTTTGAATAAAAAAATGAAATTGAAAAAATGGTCCAGGAACTCCTTATTGTCGGCGTCACCCATCCTAGTACGAGCCCTTACTCCTCTTTGGTCGTCATGGTACTGAAGAAAGAAGGTTCTTGGAGAATGTGTCCTAACTTCCGTGCTCTCAACAAACTAACCATCAAAGACAAATTTCCCATTCCTGTCATTGATGACCTCCTGGATGAATTGAGTGGCGCCCAATTCTTTACCAAACTTGATCTTCGCTCGAGCTATCACTAGATACGTATGAAAGAGGCTGACATTCCCAAGACCTCCTTTCACACTCATGAGGGCCACTATGAGTTTTTGGTCATGCCCTTTGGTTTGTGTAACACCCCCTCCACCTTCCAGAGCCTCATGAACCATGTATTCCGCCCTTTTCTCCGTCATTTTTTCTTAGTTTTCTTTGATGATATCCTCATCTATAGAAAAACCTGGATAGACCATCTTACTCATGTGGATCAAGTTCTCCACCTACTCTCTCAGCACCAACTTTTCCTGAAACAGTCCAAATGTGCTTTTGGTGCCTCATAAGTAGAATACTTGGGTCATCTGGTGGGAAAGGATGGCGTCAGGGTGGACCCGAAAAAGATTGAAGCTATGCAAGAATGGCCACACCCAAAGACTCTCAAAATCTTGCGTGGATTTTTGGGCCTCACAGGGTATTATCACAAGTTCGTTAAGAACTACGAAAAGATTGCAGCACCTCTCACGACTCTCCTCAAAAAGAAATCTTTCACTTGGACTCCAACAGTTGCTCAAGCTTTTCAAACCTGGAAGATGGCCATGTGCACCACTCCGGTTCTGGCCCTTCCCGACTTCACAAAGACCTTTGTGTTGGAATGTGACGCCTCATGGAAAGGAATCGGCGCTGTCCTTATGAAAGAGGGTCGACCTTTGGCCTTCACTAGCAAGCAACTGTCTGAAAAGAATCTGGTCAAACCCATTTATGAAAAAGAAATGTTGGTGATTCTACATGCCGTTGAGTTGTGGTGTCCGTATCTCTTGGTGCAATGCTTCCAAATTAAGACAGACCATAAAATCCTCAAGTACTTTCTAGAACAACGCATTTCCTCCCAGGAACAACAAAAATGGGTGACTAAGCTCTTTGGATATGATTATGAGATCATTTACAAGAAGGGAAAAGACAATGTCATGGCAGATGCACTGTCCCAGAAATATGAAAACGAAGGATCCCTTTTTTCTCTTTCCTTCATTGTACCCAATTGGCTCCAAGCTGTGCGCCAGGAATGGCTTCAAGATCCCAAAATTTTGCATCTGATCCAGCAACTACAGAACAAGGCTCCGGCTCCCCTAGGGTACTCCTAGCTCCAGGATGAGCTTCGATACAAAGGCCGCTTGTATTTAAGTAAACAATCCAAGCTCAAATCCACGGTGCTTTCTGAGCTTCATGCTACACCCACAGTGGGGCACTCAGGGTTCACCAAAACATATGACCGAGTCAAACGTTCTTTTTTTTGGGATGGTATGAAACAGGACATCTGTAAGTTTGTCACTGAATGTGAGGTGTGTCAATGCAATAAGGGAGAAACAGTCAAATCTCCAGGCACCCTCCAACCACTTCTGATTCCCCTTGCTATTTGGAAGGATATCTCTATGGACTTTATTACAGGCTTACCCAAATCGAGGAATAAATCAGTCATAATGGTGGTGGTGGATCGCCTTTCCAAGTATGCTCATTTTTGCGCTCTTCCCCACCCATTTACTGCATCCACGG
>ML799781.1:272196-293208 GCA_009831015.1 Picea engelmannii
TTGTCCACACGAGAGTCAAACTTTCCCATTCTGCCATCTTCTCTTTTGATGTAGCATTTGCTTCCAAAAACTCTGAAGTGCTTCACATTTGCTGGTCTTCCTTTCCATAGCTCGTAGGGAGTTTTATCAATGTTGTTTCTGAGAATTACTCTATTTTGAATGTGAACTGTTGTATGCACTGCCTCTGTCCAAAAAATACCTGTCAACTTTGAATCCATTATCATTATTCGAGCCATTTCTTGTACTGTCCTGTTCTTTCTTTCAACAACTCCATTCTGTTGAGGTGTCCTAGCGATGGAGAATTGTCTTTTTATTCCATATTTTTTGCAGTAGTCCATAAATTCCTTTGAGGTGAATTCTCCTCCATTATCCGATCTTAAGCATTTGATTCTTGAATCCATCTCATTTTCAACCATTTCCTTGTAGATCTTGAAATTTTCAAAAGCTTCTGATTTGTTCTTGAGAAAGAAAACTGCAGTCATTCTTGTATAATCGTCAACTAATAACATAAAGTATCTCTCACCCTTTAATACTTTTGTTGTAGTTGGTCCAATTAGAACAGTATGCACAATTTCCAGTGGTTTTGTTGTTGAATATTCCTTTGATTTGAATCTGGTCTTTGTTTGCTTTCCTTGTTGGCAATGCTTGCATAAAGTGTTGGTTGGTTTCGTGATCTGGGGCATTCCTATGACTGCTTCTCTTTTGCTGACTTTGACAAGGTTATCAAAATGCATGTGACCCATTCTTCTATGCCATAGACAACTTTCATCTTCCTTTCCTAGTCAACACTTTTCATTTCCAATTTCTCTTAACACATATATGTTGCTTGAAGTTATTACAGCTGTAGCGACCAATTTCCCTAAACCTTCTTTTATTATCTCACACTTTTGTGAATCAAAAGTAACTTTATGACCTTGGTCACACATTTGACTCACGATTAAAATATTATGTTTCATATCTTCTACTAGTAGAACATTTTCTGCCTTTTCATTCTTGTTCCCAATTCAGACTGTGCATTTTCCAATTATTTTGGATGAATCATCATTTCCAAAGGAGACTGATCCATCTCTTTCCTTTCGTAATGTAAGAAACTTGTCTCTATCACTTATCATGTGTTTTGAACATCCACTATTAACATACCAACCGCGTTTCTTCTGTTTAGCTTGTAGAGCGATTGTGCATTGTTCATTGCTATTCTGATCTTGTTTTCTTATCCATGTCATTTTCCAAGGTTCTTGTTTGTGACTATGTTGAGGTTCTTTAGGAGGCACTGTCATTCTGCAATTTTTGGCCATGTGTCCAAAATTGTTACATTTGTAACATTCCACTTCAGTGCTCAAGGATTCAAACCTGTTGTAACTTCTTATCTATGTTTCACTAGGTCTTCTTCAATAACCCCTTTGTGTATGGCTCTTAAAGTAGTTATTGTTCCTATTGTTAGCTCTGCAATTTACAACTTTATGTCCAAAATTATTACAAGCATAATATAAACCAAAAAATATAGTTTGATACCTGGTAGTTGAATATCTTATGAAAGGAGGTGCTCTTATGAATCCTTCTTCTTCTTGAGGCCTGTCTATCTATTGCTGATTCTAAAATCTAAATCTTCTCGGTGGAGGAGTGTCCCTGTAATCTTCCTTGTATATATTTTTATACCCTTTGATTGTTTCTGCATAACTTTTTGGATTTGTTTCTTGCTTTGTTGTTTTGTAGCTTGATCCCTTTTCTGTCTGATTGTATCCAAGTCCAGACTTGTCAAGATAAGATTTTTGACTGCTAATAATGTCATCCAGAACTTTTGAGCTATTCTGCATATTTTTCTTTTGAATATCCTTTCTTAGTGTGACAATCTCTGCTTCCAGGTTTCCAATGATCCTATCCTTTCCTTCTAGCTTTTCTTTGAGTGCTTCTTCAATTCTTTTATCTTCTTCTATTTGAACCTTCAATTCTATGATCATTTGTTCTAGTTCTTGAGTGTCTTTTTTCTTATCTAGTTTTGCTTGTAGTTTCTTGTTTTTCTTCTTTTCTCTTCTGATAACTTCTATGGCACTCATTAATTCTTCTTGGAAGTCAAATTCTGCCTCTTCAATTTATTCTTCATATGCTTCTTCATATTATTCTTCGGAGTTTTCTTTATCAGAGTCTTCTACTGCCATGAATAGAACTCTCCCCGTTTCACTATCACTGACTTCATCTTCATTTGATGATGAGATGTCTTCTTTGGTGCAAAAGTTTTTCTTGAAAACTTTCTTTGTAGTTCTTTTACCATTATATGTTTGTCTTCCTTTTGAGTAACCTTCATCATTTCTCTTTTTCTTATGAGGAAATTTTTTAGCAAAATGACCAATACCATCACAATTAAAACAAACTAAAGGAAGCTTGCCTTTGTACCTACCGCTCGTTCCCTTGTTCAATCTTTTGATGAAGTTAGCCACTTCATCATCTTTCGAGACGTCGTTGCTGCTGCTATATTCTTCTTGTTCCTTTTTCTTTTTCTTTGATGTTTTGGATGATTTGAAGGCTACTTCTTTTACATCTGGATTTTCTTGTTCAGTTCTCATCTCATATGCTGTGAAGATTCCATGCAGTTCATCCATGCTTATTGAGTTTAGATCCAATCTTTCTTCTAGTGTTGATATCTTAGGGTTGAATCTCATAGGAAGAGATCTTAGTGCCTTTGGAACAATTACAGATTCTTCGATTTCTTCTCCCAACCCTATGATTGCATTCAATGTTTCATCAACTCGTAAGAAGTAGGCTGCGATATCTTCATCTTCCTTCATTTTTAGTTGTTTGAACTGACCTCTGTAAGTTTGAATCTTTGCTGCTTTGACTTTTGAATCTCCTTCATAAATATTTCGAAGCTTGTCCCAAATCTCTTTAGCAGATTTACAATGTGCAACTTTGGTGAATACTGTATCACTGAGACCATTCAAAAGTGCATTTATGGCTTTGGAATTATTTTCACTGAGTTTCACTGCTTTGTCATTTGTTGGTGGAACTGTTGGTGCTGTATATCCATCTACAATTGATTTCCAAACTTGAAATCCATGTGCCTGTATATATGCCTTCATCCTTATGCTCCAAAAAGCATACTTTTGTCCATCAAACTGTGGTATTCCATTTTTATACGAGTTGGTACTCTCCATGATCTAACTTTCAGTGGTTAAATTGATTTCTGAAGGAACCTGCTCTGATACCAAATTCCTTTGTTTTCCAGCTGCAACTGGAAGGAGGTTCCAACCCCCTAATTTCTCAAGCTACAACCTGAGGGAAGCTCCAACTCCCTAATTCTCTGGCTACAACCAGAACGAGGCTACAACCCCCAATGTTCTCCGGCTACAACCGGAAGGTGGCTACAACCACCTGTCCTTGTCTCGTCCTGCCACCCTGAAGTAGAAGTAGAATGATGGAACCACTGTCACACTATCACTGTGATATATACCGCTCTAAAACTGTACCAATAAATCTAAACCATGCGTCAACCATGCATCACCATGTACCTCAACCTGTAATCAACCTGTACCATAAACAAGTGCATCAACCATGCACCAACCTGTAATCAACCTGTACCATAAAAAAATGGATCCAACCATGTACCAAGTATGTACCAATCATGTGTCAACTCCTCATGAACTATGACTCATAAATATGTACCAACATCATCAACTACACACCTCATGTATGTGCGCCAACTCATCAACTACTTGTTTCAACCATGTACTCAACATGTGCCACAACGAAAATCCCTCATCAATTTCATCATCCAAATCTGATTTGTAGCTCTGTAATAGACCTAGGGCATATGATCAAATTCCTGTAAACTTTAAAAACAATAGACTACCATTTTCATCAAACTTTTCTTTAGTCTCACATGCCTAGTTTGGATTAGTCAACAACCCTAACTTGAAGTAATCATAACTTTGAACCTGTAATGTATAAATACTTGAAACTGATACACAATGTTCTTTAGTGTGTTTTATTCAATTCATCCAAGTGTCACTACTTGGAACATATCAGAAAAGGAGTTATAGCAAAAATGACATACCTTGCTGAATTCTGGCTTATTATAGAGAGCGACCTTGTAGAGCGTGCCCTACACAAAATATTTGATGAAATGATATGAAACTATTACATAGAATAGTAAAAATGGTACCCTAACCAAAACATTTGGTCTCACTAAATTTGGATCTGTTATGAATAAGTTATGACATTTTTACACGAAACACCTGATTTTGACTAGTTTCAGGACTTGCCACAAACCCTATTTTCCACGGAGTGTAACTCCCAAAATAAAATGACGCACAAGATGAATTTTTTTTCACAGATACTTGGATATGTTTTCTCACATTCATAGAAATTTCACGGTCTGAATCATTATATAAAAAAAGTTATAGCGAAAATGGTGAGATGACCTATAAATAACATACCTTAGAAAGCACCATCAAAAGAATTTATCCTTCCTTGCATTTTGGCCTTCTTTTCTTCACCTTCACTCAGAATTCTGGTTTAGATATCCTTGGTTACCTCAGAAACATATATATATTCAATATTCTCAAGTTTGATTCAAATGAGAGAGCCTTGCATCTTATTTATACTCTCCAAATAGCTTCCTTAAAAACATCTTCTAGGTCACTTGGCCCGCTTTCCTTATTTTAGGGTTGGGTCCACTTCTAATTTCTCCATTAAATTTATTATTGAAATAATTTATTTTTTGTTCACTTTGAATTATAATACACTCATCACTTCACTTTATTATTTACCTTTTAAAAACTCTTAAACCACTTTGACTACTTTGACCTTTTGGGGCTTCTAGATGACATATGAGGGTCCTCCAACTTCATAAGGCCATAACTCTCAAACTGTGAGGAGTTATGTGATGTTCTACATACCAAAAGAAATGGAATGACATGTACTATCCATACAGAATAGTATTATCTGAAAATATATCATAAATCATACCTTTACCCATCAAACAAACTTGTGTCCATTTCCCAAACCTGGGGTATCCAACTTCTCATGGCCATAACTCTCTAACCATGAGGAATTATGTGGCGTTCCACATACCACCAGAAATGAAATGAAAAGCACTATCCATCTAGGATATTTTCCCTGATAAAATCACTTTCCTTCATCTCATTATTCCACAATTAAGCATGGGTTCTCATACTCCACAAAGCGTCTTCCCGTGAGAGCTTTCACCATAAGGGGACCACTTTGGAGTTCATCCATATTTACTTCTTATCAACCATGAGAAAAAAATAATGAGTCATATTTACATCAAACAATATTGGGTCCATTACCCAAGCCTTTGTGCTACGGGGATTTCTTCAAGGGTTGACATCAGTGACAACCAACCTTAATCAACACTGGTGTCACCCCATCCGGGGGATCATCATATAAATGTTACTAAATATTCATATATGTAATTATATAATATCCATATTAATCTAGGATTTATCAAGAACGGGATAGATTGTAGCATACCCTGGGCCTCACAGGCTGGGGTCATGCCATCATTACTACTTTTGTTGTTTATGATAACCCAAAATGTAACACACCCAGGCTTATACCTACTAGGTTGTGCCACACACATTAACTCTTGTGGAACTTAGTTACATTGTAACATACCCAACCTACCCAGACTAGGTCATGCCACCTAAAAACTTACAATAATTTCATTTTTATATAAATATAGATTTAAACAGACAACACATTATGTTAATACACAAATTAATGCGGAAGTAATAGTAAGCCTATACATACAACATATACAGACAATACTCATACATATAAGACATATACAAATACACAACATGCAATTGAACACATAATTTATACTTATCTTTTTATATAATACCACCAATTACATGCATACCTTCCACGATCCTCCTAGCCTTATACCACGTTGTTCATCACTCTTAACAGTGGGACACCCTTGAGCTGGGACTAAACTCCACCCGGGTAAAGGGATTCTTAGGCTAGGCTGAGACAACATGAAGTTACACAGTCAACAGGAAGGATTTCATCTCAGGATCCAACTCACACTAACAACCTACAACCTCTCATTCCCCACATGCTTGTCCCACCCCAGGAAGTGTGCTCGTTCTCTGCTCAATAGTTCTTTAGCTTACCCGCTTCCCTTCCAGGGCTTCAGTAATAGGTCGGACATGAATTCTCATAGAACTATAGTTGTAGTTGGGCTCCCTATAGAAAATCACTTCCCCAACAACCTCTCTCACCTGGAGAGGGTTTCTCATAGGCCTGACAATCTGCTTCTTCAATCCACGATCCTAACAACCTGTCTCTTCAAACCCGCAGGCCTGACAAGATGCTTCTTTTCTCCATCTCCTAATTCAATCAAGTAAGTATGATGGGAGAAATTTTTTTAGGGTATATAACATGTAATGGAAACAACCATGCTCAGTCTAGGAACTGCATTAGCAACAACAACATTTAGGTAAGGCATAGTACGGGTTCATGTAAAGTACAGGTGCATTGTGCATAACCGGAAATGTACGGGATCATTGTTGAAGGTCTACGTGAGGAATGGAGAGGTTCAATTGATGGATTCCATGGCTACCTGTGTGAATGCCTTGGTGAATAGGAAAAAAATTCATTGGTGAATGGGGGAAGATGGGAAAATAGACTATTTTCCCCACATATATTTGCATGCACCATGATTGACACATGGCTCTCCTGGAGCTAGTTTTCTCTCCACTTTTGATTCATTCCCTCTTCCATGAGACTTAGGATAAAACAATTATCCTCGCCATAGTCTTTAGGAAATAAGAATATAATATTCTCTTGGAGTTAATCCCTCAATCTTAGCCCTTTTTCCTAGTCTCATGACCCTCCCTTTCCCTTCCTAGTGGAGCTTATTACCCCATAATATTTTATCATGCTCGATATACACGTAATGATGTATTAATATTAATGATATGAGTGTTTACATATACAAAAATAGGCTCACTGGCCTTAAGCATCTAGGCTCTCCAGCCTAATCATCACATAAGCCTCCTAACTTATAATCACTTGACTCACCATCCTATAAAACATGTTTAAAATTCAGTTGGGGCTCGGTCTTTGGGTATTACAATCCCCTCCCCTTATTTATTCACTTTCCTCAGTTCATCTTATTTACATATTTCATCAATATTTTCAAAAAATTTCAAAAAGGTGCGGGTATTCTTATCGCATAGCATTCTCGTGCTCCCAAGTCTCATCCTCGGGACTGTACCAGGTCCATTAGACCTTTACTAGATCTATGGATTGATTCTAAAGCTTCTTGATCTTGTGGTCCACTATGCACACCAGATGCACTTGAAAAGCGCCTTCTTTCTCTACCCGAATCACATTCCAATCAATAACATGATTAGCATCAGGTACATACTTTTTTAGCAATGACACATGAAATACATTATGAATAGACATAGATGTAGGTAATGAAAGCATATAAGTTATAGGCCCAATCCTCTCTAGAATTTCAAATGAGCCACAATAATGAGCTACCAACTTGGAACAATTCCCCAACTTCAGGGAACTTTTGTTGGCCTTCACTTTCAGGAATACATGATCACCCATTTTAAATTCCCTATGAATTCTACTCTTATCAACATAGCTTTTCTACCTGTCATGAGAATCCTTTCAATTGTTCTTTATTTTTTACATCTTCTCTTCCATTTCCTTGAGAAAATCTGGTCCAACCACTGCTCTATATGTTGGGTTGCCCCAACTTACATGTGTGTTGCACTTTCTACCATAAAGTGCCTCAAATGGGATCATCTTTAGAGATGCTTGGTACCCATTGTTTTAAGAAAACTCTACCAAGTGTATATAGTCTTCCCATTTTGATGGTTTATCCATCACATACATCCTCAACATATCCTCAATCACTTGATTCACCCTCTCTATTTTCCCATCAGATTATGGATGATAAGTTGTTCTAAATTTCAAATTTGTTCCAAACCCTTTGAATAATCCTTTCCATAATTTTGAGGTAAACTTTGGGTCTCTTTTAGACACAATTGTCTTGGGTATACCATGCAATCAAGAAATTTCCTTCATATAAATATCAACAACATTAGTTTCTTTGTGAGTGAGCTTCAATGGAATGAAATGGGCAACTTTGGTAAGCGTGTCCACCACTACCATGATAGAATCATGTTGCTTGCTTGTTCTGGGAAGTTTGGTGATAAATTCCATTGTTACCACTTCCCATTTCCACTTAGGAATGGGTAATGGTTGCAACAACCCAGTCAGGTGTCTATGCTCAGCCTTGACCTTTTGACATTCCAAGCATTTGGCAATGTACTCAACAATTCATTTCTTCATGCCTATCCAATAATATTGGCTCTTGACTACTGTAATTGTTTTTCGATATCCTGGGTGTCCAACATAAGGTACATTATGCATTTCCCTCAATATTAGAATTTTCAATTCCCAAGAATTTGGTACATCAATTCTGCCTCTATACCTGAGAATTTCATGATTCCCCATCTTGTAGTTCTCAATTGTCTACTGCAAATTACCTTGCTGTAATTTTGCCACTAATTTCTTGTATTGCAAATCTGATTTTGTAGCCTGCAAGATTCTGTCTTTCAAATCAGATTGGTACATGTTGATGGTTGTAGCATGCAACTCATGCACTTTTCTACTGAGTGAATTAGACACCTTGTTATCTTTCCCTTTGATATGCTTTATATCAAAGTTGTATTCATTGAGAAACTCCAACCCCCTGTTATGCCTGGAATTTAGAGTTGGTTGTATGAATAAATATTTTAGACCATGATGGTCTGTCCTCAGCTCAAACCTTTTTCCCATGAGGTAGTTTCTCCACTTCTTCAAGGCATGCACTATGGCTTCCAACTTTAAATCATGAGTGGCATAATTCCTTTCATGCTCCTTCAATTTCCTTGATTCAGAGCATACAACATACCCATTCCAACTGAGGACTCCACCAAGTCCTTCTTTGCATGCATCTGTGTATACCATGAAATATTTATTCAAATCAACAATCCTTAGAATTGGAGCACTGTTTAATAATTGCTTCAAGTATTGGAAGCTCTTTTCACACTCCAATGTCCACTGAAACTTCACTCCTTTCTTTTGTAAGGAAGTGATTGGGTGCAATCTTTGAGAATCTCAAAATAAATATTCTGTAGTAGCTAGCAATGCCCATGAATGATCTGACTTCTGTCACATTCTTAGGTGTTGACGACCCTTTAATGGACTAAATATTTTCAGGGTCCACTATTATCCCTTCCCCATATATGATATTCCCCAAATAATTATTTTGGTTCTGATAAAATGAACATTTGCTCAATTTGTCATGCAATTGATGCTCCCTTAATACTTGTAATACCATCTTCAAGTGATGCTCATTCTCTTCTTCTGACTTGGAATATATAAGAATTTCATCCAAGAAGACAATGACAAACTTATCTAAGTATTCTCGGAAAATAACATTCATTAAGCACATAAAAACAACTAGTGCATTTGACAACCCAAATGGCACCACTATGAACTCATAATGACCATACATTGTTCTGAAGGTAGTCTTGTTGATGCCTTCATATTTAATTCTTACCTGATGATAACCTAACCTGAGATCAATCTTTGAGAATATTTTTTCATTCTTCAACTGATCAAAGAGGTCATCGATCCTTGGTCAAAGATACTTATCATTTGGAGTTACTTTGTTCAATTGTATAAAGTCAATACAAAGTCTCAATGTTCCATCCTTCTTCTTCACAAATAAAAATGGGGCACCCCAAGGTGACACACTTGGGCGTATATACCCCTTCTTCAGAATCTCTTCAATATGCATTTTCAACTCCTTCATCTCTAGTGTACTCATCTTGTAATGAGTCTTGGATACTAGAGCTTCTCCAGGCATCAAATTTATAGATAAATCAATATCTCTTTTAGGGTGTAGTTCTGATATTTATTTAAATACATCCCCAAACTCCTTTAGGACTATATAATATTCAAGATTTGACACCTTATCCTTAGGTGTTTCTTCCATATGGGTTGCAAATATTTGACAACCCTTTCTATAAAACTTGTTCAACTACATTACTTAGATTACTCTGACATCTACTACCCTGGGAATCCCCTGCATAGTCCTTAGGTTCCCTTCCTCATCCAAGGAAGTAAATTCATTTTTATGATAGTCTAAGACAACATGGTGTTGGTCCAACCAATCCATCCCAATTAGACAACCATATGAACCTAAAGGCAAGATGTTCAAATTTGTCTTGGTGCTAAGCACATTCATGTCCATTGGACATGACTTAACCCTCTCGTTAACTTTTCTTTTGGATCCAGTAGCTAGCTGCACCAACCAATATTTTCCATGATTTCTTCTTGGAAATTGAAATCTTTCCACCATCTTGGGATCTATATAACTATGATTAGTTCCTAAATCAATTAAAATTGCAATGGTTTGGTTGTTGGTCATACCTTCCACTTCAATCATGTGCAATTTAAACTCGTCTTGCTTGTTGTCCAGGGTTGCATAGATCATGGGTACATTTTGTCCCATGTCCTTCATTGTTTCAGGTTGTTGTGAATTGTGAATAGCTCTCACTTTTCACTTATGTGAGGACAATCTCTATACATATAATCTCCTTTACAACCCCAACATTGAATGGGTGGTTTCCTTGTCCTTTTCCCACATGTCTCAATTGTTCCGGGCTCTCTAGAAGTTGGTTTTCCTTGAGGACTATTTCTAAAGAATGGTGGATTATTCCCCCTCTTCCTTTGTTCCATCTTGAACTTCTTTTTGTCTTCCCAAGATTTTTGGAAAGTTGGATTTCCTTTATGTTGATCATATAGGAATTTAGCTCGCATTATGGTCTCTTCCAATGTCTTGGAATCATCATATTGAATATTGTCACTGATAAAATATGGCAACCCACTCAGACACCTATGAAAATCTTAAATATCTCATCCTTGATGAAAGAGACATACTTCAACATTTCCAAAAACCTTCTTTCATATTCATCAATGGACATACTTCCAAGCCTGAGTTCCAAGAACTCCTACATTTTCTTGTCATAATATCTCTTATTCAAGTATTTATTTTCAAAATACTTCTTGAATTCCTTCCAAGAAACATTTTTCTCTTTAATGTGTTGCACCTGCACAAGATGATCCCACCAAATGGATGCCTTTTCCTTGAGTTGATAGATAGAAATTCTTCCTTCTGCATGTGAATAATAGTTATGCAATTGGAAGTACTTTCTCATGCCTAGTAGTCATGTCTTGAAATATTCATCCTTCTTGTGCGCACCATCAAATGTAGGAGGTTTTATATTGTTCATTTATCCTCGCAGTTCATCCACCCCAGGCCTCTTTTGATTCTTCCTAATAGGGGATGGACTTGATTTGTTGTGTGCTCTCCTATTGGAATTCCTTGGGAAGTGACGGTGATGTCTGCTAACACTTCTTGATCTTCCTTTATCCTCAGGAAACCTATGGCTTCTTGATTTGCTTGAGCCATTATCCTTATCCAATTTATTTTCAATTATGTCTAAGATCTACATTAACTTCACATTGAAGTCCTCCTGTTGCTCCTTGGCTTTCATAATCCTTTCATTTTCAGCCTTGTGACTTTGGACATCTTTATGTAAATTTCTAATGGTCTCTACCATATTCATGTTTTCAGCCTTTCCTTCTCTATGTCCATTGGAGTTTGTTCCTTCAATACCCAAATGGACATCCATCCTTCTGATCTCATCTTCCTGGATGTAAGCCCCTTGTGCATATTCCATCCTATGCACTCTGTGTTAATCCTGATCTTCTCTAGTTGTTGTTAACTCTGCAAAATGTGTAGCCCACAGAACTTTGTCAAGCTATCTGACTCAACAATTTCATGAAAATATGAACCATTATGGTTCAATAATATATCAAATTCCTTTCTTCTGATTTTATGAGAAATTAACCATTCAACTCAATTTTCTGGGTGAACAGTTATGTTTTGTTGTCCAAGATCTTTCCAATGACTGCTCCCTTGCTCAATTATGAGTTTTGACTTAAAAATTATGGATATCTAAACAATTTGTCTTTGAAAACAACAATTTAGCACTAGCCCTCTTTTATTTCAACTGAAGTCTAATATGACCAAAGGTTATGTTCAAGCACTCAGCTAATATGCACTCATCTGGAGCTTTGGGACTTCGGGGTTCTATAACTTCGCGCTTCATAGGATCTTACTACCTCATGCCTTATTTCTTCTAAACGTCGAACTAGCGAATCCTTACACAATACATCTTCGAAGCTTCGGGGCTCTGCTACTTCGGAGCTTCAGGACTTTGGAACTTCAGGCTTTGGAAGTTCCACCAAATCCACACATCATTCCCTCCAAATGTCGAACTGGCAATTTCCCGGAGAATCTCTCTGAATATTCATGCTTCGAAGTTTCCTGCAACTGCATACTCCGATTTCCTCGAATGTCGAACCTTCAAACTTTCAGAGTCTCCACAACAATCATGCACCAGGGGGGTGCTACATGGCAGAAATAAGGAGCTGACACGTCACCCAATCTGACGGGTGACACGTGTCGAGTTCCAAGTGGCACAAAAGGTCTTTGAAAAGAATGAAACACGATGACACGTGGCAAGCATAAAGTGTGTCCACGTCACCCTAGGTGACATCAACATGCCACGTCACTTTGGTGCTTCGTGACTTCAGAACTATGGGCTTTGGAGGTTTCTTCTAAAACACCCTTCAAAACTCCCGAACATTGAACTTCCGAACAGGTCCACGTCACTCTAGGTGACGTCATCATGCCACATCATTCTGGCATTCCATGACTTTGACACTTCGGGTTTCGAAATATTTCACACCCACACACTTGATAACTCCCAAATGTCAAACTTCTGAATAGTTGTTCCCCAGAGCTTCGGGACTTCGGAACTTCGAGCTTCAAAGGATTTCATTGTTGAACACCAACCAACCCCCGAACTGCCAAACACTAAAATTCTGAACACTTGCTAATCTGTAGACACATGTCTCCTTTAATGGATGGTCCAGATTAGTTCTGGACTTTGGGACTTCGGAGAAAACTCCACTCCGCGCAACCACAAATAGATTTCCCCAAACATTGAACTGCCAAACCACTTGGGGGATCCAATGGTCCACCTTCTCCCAAATGATCTATAGTGTAGATCCACTTCGGGACTTCGGAGCTTTAGGGATTTTTCCTCCTTTTGTAAAAATCTTTAAATTTGTCGAAGCAACGAAGTCCGAAGGACTTGAAGGTTAATTGTCTTGCTCGTTTCCCAGATATGACAGTTGTGAATGATCTTCCTTCTCCCAAATAGATCTGATGGCCCAAATCTAAACTTTGTGGCCCCAAAACCATGGTTACTATGGTTTCTTTCCTCTGTTGGATTTCTCGAATTGCTAAACCTCTCGAGATTTAAAACACAACTAAGGTGTTCTCTCAACACCCTCTTGGCACTCATGGACACTTTGAAACTCGAATTTTGTCCATTTCGACAACAATTCATTCTGAAACTTTTTCTTCAATTTCCACTTATACAGCCCATCCAGGCTCAGTCTTGAAAATCAAAGCTCTGATACCAAATTGTAGCATACCCCAGGTCTCCTAGGCTGGGGTCATGACACCATTACTACTTTTGTTGTTTCTGATAACCCAAAATGTAACACACCCAGGCTTATACCTGTTGGGTTGTGCCACACACATTAACTCTTGCAAAATTTAATTACATTGTAACATACCCAACCTACCCAAACTGGGTCATGCCACCTAAAAACTTTCAATAATTTCATTTGTATATAAAAATAGATTTAAACAGACAACACATTCTGCTAATAAAAAGATTAATGCAGAAGTAATAGTAAGCCTATACATACATCATATACAGGAAACACTCATAAATATAAGACATGTACAAATACACATCATGTAATTGAACAGATAATTGATACTTATCTTTTTATAGAAGACCACCAACTGCGTGTAGACCTTCCACTATCCTCTCAACCTTCGACCATGTTTATCATCACTCTTAGTAGTGGGTCACCTCCGAGTTGAGACTAAACTCCACCCAGGTAAAGGGATTCCTAAGATAGGTTGATACAACAGGAAGTTACATAGTCAACATGAAGGATTTCGTCCCAGGAGTCAACTCACACTAACAACCTACAACCTCTCATTTCTGACATGCCTTTCCCACCCCAAGATGTGTGCCCCTTCTCTGCTCAATAGTCCTCCGGCTTCCCCACTTCCCTTCCAAGGCTTCAACAACAGGCCATACAAGAATTCTCAGAGCACTATAGATGTAGTTGGGCTCCCTCTAGAAAATCACTTCCCCAACAACCTCTCTCACCTTGAGAGAGTTTCTCACAGGCCTGACAACCTACTTCTTCAATCCACAAGCCTGAAAACCTGCCTCTTCAAACACACATGCCTGACAACTTGCTTAGTATGTCCAGCTCCTAAATCAATCAAGTAAGTGTGATGGAAGAAACAAAGTTCGGGTATAAAACATGTAATGGAAGTAACCATGCTCAGTCCAGGAACTGTGTTGGTAGCAACAACATTTAGGTAAGGCATAGTACGAGTTCATGCAAAGTACACGTGCATTGTGCATAACCAGAAATGTATGGGATCACTTCTGAAGGTCTGCATGAGGCATGGAGAGGTTCGACAGATGGAGTCCATGGCTAACTGCATGAATTCCTTGGTGAACGGGAAAAAAATGCGTTGGTGAATGGGGGAAGATGGGAAAACAGACTATTTTCCCTACATATATTTGCATGCACCATGATTGACACATGGCTCTCCTGGAGCCCATTTTCTCTCCACTTGTGATTCATTCCCTCTTCCATGAGACTTAGGATAAAATAATTATCCTCACCATAGTCTTTTGGAAATAATAATATAATATTCTATTGAAGTTAAGCCCTCAATATTAGCCCCTTTTCCTAGTCTCCTAGCCCTCCCTTTCCCTTCCTAGTGGAGCTTAGTCCCCCATACTCTTTTATCGTGGTCGGTCTACACACAATGATGTATTAATATTAATTATATGAGTGTTTACATATACAAAAATAGGCTCATTGGCCTTAAGCATCTAGGCTCTCTGACCTAGTCATCACATAAGCTTCCTAGCTTATAATCACTTGGCTCTCTAGCCTATAAAACATGTTTACAATTTAGTTGGGGCTTGGTCTTGGGGTATTACACAGATTAAATCTCTAAATATGTAATTTTTTTTTTCATTTAGGATGGATTTATGCTCGTTGTAGACTCACTCAGCCTAGGTGGAACTCTAAACAACTCAACTTATGCACATATGGATATGTAAAATAACAATTTTGATTATTTTTAATATATTTATATTTACATTGTAACAATATTTCAATGTAAGTATGATATTTATAGTATTTCTATTTATCTATAAATTTACTCTCTCTTTTTATCTCTCTATATAGCACTTTATCTATTATGTGTATATTATATATTGGTTGTCATACATACATATATATATATATATATATATATATATATATATATATATATATATATATATATATATATATATATATATATATATATATATATATATATATATATATATATATATTACAGCTTGAGTGGTCTTAATGGTTAAGAACATGGGTTTCCTCCTAGGAGGTTACAAGTTAAAATCCATAGGGGGGTAGTGTATGTACACCTCTATAGACTTTAGTAGTCAAATCACTACGCAGAGGGGATCCCTTGTCCCAGTCTCATACACCAATTTGGTGTCTGGCTTGGTTGTGACCTTAAAATTAGATGATTATTCCCTTGTCCCGGTCTCATACACCAATTTGGTGTCTGGCTTGGTCGTGACCTTAAAATTAGATGATTATTGTAGTATACAAAATTAGATGATTAACCAATCTAGACACCAAATTGGTGTATGAGACTAGGACAAGGGACCCCCTTTACGTAGTGATTTGACTACTAAAGTCTATAGAGGTGTACATGCACTACCCCCCTTTGGATTTGAACTTGTGACCTCTTAGGAGGAAACCCATGTTATTAACCATTAAGACCACTCAAGCTGTCATATGTGTGTGTGTATTTTAGTGTCAATTATTTGACATGGACCATTTTTAGTGTTAATTATTTGAGATGGGACCATGTTTTTGGCAAGGTGAAAACAAAAATTTACAATATTAATATAGGGAATTTATTAAATTTGGTTTTTTTGTAAAATGGATATTATTTAGAGTGACAACATATCATTTAACAAGTGCCACTGTAGTGGTAATGTTCTTGTCGAACTATGTAATTTCAACACATATTTGGAGGTTCAACACATAGACATTAATGACACTATTTGGAAGTTCAATAAATATGTCAATGCTTTTTTCACACTAAGTAGTAATTCTTCCCATTAGAAATCCCTTGTCGAGGGGTTCCAACATGCTCTCTGGCTCATAAACACCCACATTATTTCCCTTGGACATTTAGAGATGCTATGCAAGCAAGTAACAAGTCATGTACTATATTTTCCTTCAAAATTGATATATTAACATTGCATTCAAGGGATAATCATATATGATAACAAAAATTGGGCATATTGTTTTAGCTTTATACCACCATTTCTTCATCCCACAAATTTGCAAACAAACTATTGGGCATGTTTTTTTCTTTTTAACTTTTCTCCATTTTGACCCATTTTGGTGCAACAATGGTTCACAAGAAACAAGTTGTTAGTAGTTCTTTTGATATGTTGTTCTCTCATACATGAGCCCCATTCCATAGTTAGAAGGTTTTGATGGGTGTGTTGTGATTTGAACCAGGATTGTTTGGTTATCTTGCATTGTTTCTCAAACAATTTTAATGAGTCAACTGCAAATTTAAATGAAATTTGTTATGACTTCTATTTTCTTGAAATGTGTTTTACATTGTTACAATTAACTCTCCCATTAAGGAATATATTGGGAAGCACAAGTGCACATATTACACCAAAATTACATTCTTGACACCATAAGTATCTTTTTTACATCTTATGTGGTTGTACCTTACCCTAGGGTTTCACGCTTTTTCGATTCCTAACTTTCTCTTTTATATTTTCCCCATTTTTGTGACAATGAGAAGACAAAGCATGCTCTATGATCTTTCGTTCTTTCAAACAATTAAATTTAAGTAAACTTTCATGTAATTGATAACGTAAACAAAGAATTCATAGGAGAAAACTAGAGTTGTGTGTTATTTATTTTCCATTTGCTAGTATAATTTATGATGGTTGTTTTTTTTAAATAAAACAAATTTGTAAATCGTCATTCTTTTCCACTGGTTACAGATTAAGGTATCATTATTTTGAGTGTAATGGTTATAAATCTATTTTATTAAAATAAGAATCATGATTATAAATCTATTTTATTAAAATAAGAATCATGATTATACTTTATGTGTTTTCTTCGTATGTAACTTTTTCCCAAGCTATGAAATATTATTATCTTTATTATACTTAATTCATTGTCTTCTTATGTAAATTTTTTCAAAACTGTGAAATATCATGTTAATTTCTTATAGTTTGGAAAATACATTGAATCATTTGTATATTTTTGTACTTAGTCATAATGCTTCTTGAACTTTTTAGATACAATGTATATTATAGAAAGGTCAAACAACAAATACACTAGAATCAAAATAAACATTGTTCTCACTTGTATTTGTTAATCTTTTTACATGGTTATAAAGAACTCTCCAGGGTTCCATTCTTAAGCATAGATGTATGGTTCTAGACACATTTGTGTATCTTTCCTTCAATCCTATGTGGTTGTTTAGATGTTGGCTTCCCATGTAAGCAATGAGATGGATTTGTGTTTCATATTACATGAAAACAAGTTTTAAGTTAAGTATGTTTTCCACTCAAATAAATAACTTATTGCTTCAGTTTTTATAGTTTTCTATTTATTTTTAATTGATAATAAGATTGTAGAGAAAAAACAACTGTAATGCAATATATATTGTTAAATTTACAATATTGTTAGAAAATACATATTCAAATATACATTGTTAAATTTAAAATGTTATTCCAACATATATTGGATTAATTGGTGTATTGTTCTATGCATAGTGCTATATCATAAAATATACAGTCATTTTTGTTTTTTAAATCACATTTCAAAACATATCATAATTTGGTTTTATTAAAAGGGTAATTATAAGTAAATTATATTGTAATTGAATGTTTGAAAACATAATTCAAAATCATGTCCAAACTATGAAATACAATTATTAAGTATAACATATTCACAATTAATCTTCAGAAGATTACTTATCCAACCTTCTTGTGTCCTTGCCAAACTTTGCCTCTATGCTTGTTATTTGAGGAATGGTGTTGGAGATTCACTAATTTATTTGATCAACATTTAAAAAAATATTCTAAAGATGTTTATATGTGTGAGGGTTATTATGTTTTAATGTTGTGTGCAGAAACAAAACTTTGTTTAAACAAAACTTAGAAACTGGTGACATTTTGAAATTAAGTGTCGAGCATGCGTTGTTCCTTCACTCATCACGAGTGTTAGACATGTATTCCGATGATGCACATGCACTCTAACATGTATTTTGTGATCTGAAATTCTTTATCTTTTTCATATGGATTAATATCTCTATTTTCCTTGTTTCAACTGATTAAGAGACCCAATACACTGAGAAACCAAAAGCAGGGAAGGTCTCATGTATGGGGCATAAAATTGAGATAGGTCATAGGCCATAGAGTGCGTTGCGGCTTGAACTTTTACCACACCCATTTGTGTTGTAGAACTATAGGTGTAAATTCTAACCTTGTACAATATCTACTGCAAATCGATATTCAAAAAAGAACAGAAAAGATACAATGGCAAATACAAACATTACATAGAGATTTTTCACCTGGAAACCCAAACCGGGAAAACCAGCGTATATTATATTCATACATTGTTTTACACTGTTTACAATACAATATACATATAGGAGCCAGCCGCATCCAAAACCCTAACCCAATGACCTGGATTAGTCCAAAACCCTAATTCCTTAACCGGAAATAGAAAACCATCGGCAAAAAACCATGTGTCGAAAAACCACCTAATATCACGTGGTCCCAGAAATATGTCGTCCCGGAAATATATCGGCCCGGCGAAAATATGTCGGCCCGAAACCGGCGAAAATATGTCGCCATTCATACCCATACCCAACAATAGGGACCGACATAGAGTTGCCATTCATCATTGTTTGAGATGAGTTTGTGCTATTAGCATTATTTATCCGCTTATCCAGATTCTTCAACTGCCTATGTCCATGTCTATGACTTTTCTCCGGGTGTTGTTCGATCTGCATATGAATCCATAAGGAATCAATTGTGCAACATTGTCTATGCAAACTGCTAGGTGTCGAAGAATACAATGTAGGTGTTGATGTGGAGGAAAGCAATGTAGTGGTGAGCTTAGAGAATGAGGTAGAGGCAGTGGGAAGGAAGTTGATGGAGTTATTAATGCACAATGTGGGTTAATCAATATACAACGTTGGAGATGAAGAACCGTTGAGCAAGGAGTTGACAAAGCTATTAATGAGCAGTGTGGGTTAATAAATACACAACTTTGGAGATGAAGAACCAAATTAATGCATGTCGCCACTATAATAAGAGATCAAAGTTGAAATCAAATAATAAGGGAGAAACCCCGGATGGGGTGTCAGCGAGGTCATCGTGGCGGGAGCTGAGTGAAGGTACCGGGGGTCGTGGCATGGAGCCACGTGATGGGCTTGTGCCACAGCCCATCACCCCACCTGAAATTTAAATGGCGTTTATGGCATTACGAGGGCGCATTTACGCAGAAGTCCTTTCCCCTCGCTGCGATTTTGAATGAATTGGTTCACGATGGATGCGGTTCACTTATGTTTGTTGGTTGCAGAGCTCCTCCCTACGCAACTTAAGTTTATTCCGGCACTTCTCCACTGGAGCGCGCTAGCCCCTGCCATTCCCCTCCACCAGGCGACCTTCGTTCTTTCTGCTCGCTGCAACGGGTATCCAATGACGCGGCCAAGAGGCAGACCAAGGCGGGGTTCTCCCTGGAAGCCCCGGAGGCCCCCGATTACACCTCCGGACTCGACCTCTGATGATTCCTCCCCTCGCCATCCGTCTGACTTTCCTCCTGTCTCCCTGCGTGTTCCACAGTTCAGCTCCATGGCCGTAATTCCGCGAACTCCACTCTCAGTCCTTCACCTTTTTCCAGACTCCCTAGCTACACCTTCTAGCCCCGTGCCCTCCCATGACCCTCCGGGCGACCTGGATTGCGGCCTTTCTCCACAGGGGGCACCTAAGATGGCAGGACCTCACTCCCAGGATTCCTTTGAAAGAGAGCAATTCAGGAATAGCCTGTCGGTACTGCACAATCTGGTTTTTGAACTCAGGCAGGAGGTGGCGGATTTACACTTTTGTGTACAGGCTACAGACGTAAAGGTGACAAGTTTCCTCCAAATTCTCTCGTCCATGCATGCAGCCTTGTTCCCGGATCCTGTCGAAGCTGATAAAGATGAAGGTCAGCACAACGAGCCGAGCCCAATAGACACTAGCAGGCAGAGGGAGGTGCGTGAGGACTACACCGAGGGAGCTGAGCGCAGCAAGGTAGATGACCAGCAGTGGAGCGAAGAGACAACGTACATTGAGGAAGAGCCTTGGCCAGGAGACCTTCAAGCCACGCAGACCAACTACCTGCCAGTTGTCTAAGTTTCAAGTGTTTAGGTGTCTAAGTTTTAAGTACTTAGCTGTCAAGTCCTCTCGGCTTTAGATCGTAGATGATAAACAGTATAAATACTCTCTTACTGGTTTCACTTATGACTAGGTGGACTACTGGGTTGGTTGGGCTGGCTGGACTGGTTTCCCCATGGCTGGGGCAGTCCAGTAACTACAGCTTGAACATCGTTGTATTTTGCTATCCGGTTTCAGTTTTTGAAAGATTTTAATATACATACACTCTTATTTACAAAAAAAAAAAAAAAAA
>ML799781.1:298351-325427 GCA_009831015.1 Picea engelmannii
CATTGACAAAGCTTGACGTCACACTTGTAGCAGAAATAGTATAGGTGACGTCACATTATTTGGATATCTTGTTTATGCTCAAAACGTTGTGACTTTTACCTTCTGCATTGATTGACATTGAGTTATTGATTATAACTGTAAGCTTATTTGCTCAAACGTTTCACTCAATTGTCATGTTTTGACCTAAATGAATGCTTGACGTCATACATTGCAGCAAAAGTAGTATAGGTGACGCAACAACTTGATATATGTGAGCTGATTTGACATATTTAATGCATTATTGATATGATACATGGTCTTATATTGAACATTGAATGCCTATTGCCTTTTATGCTTTATTGAGAAGTGATATAAGTCTTTGCTTTGTTTAGTTATCATTGACTTCGTCAATAAATAGCATTAATCCATTGCTCATATATTTATTAAAAGATAGTCTTGAATGCTTATGAAGTACTAACCCACTGCAAGCACATTCTAGTTTCCTTTGTTTTGTCTCGCAAACAGGTGCATCATCAGTGGTCTCATCTTCCTGACTATCTCTCTTGGGCAACAATCTGTGAGAGGGGTTTCCTTGACTTGGCCTTTACTCTTTACCTTTCCTTAATCCAGATTGCCTTAGGGACGTCTCCCTTGGACTTGCCCTCCTAAATAGAAAGAGCCCCCCATCGAGGTGACAGTGGGTGGGGAAGCTCCTGTTACGCCGGTTTCACGCCTTGACTCAAGCCCTTTGGACCTTTCCTACAAACCGTGCGATAACAAGTCCTAAGTGTCCACCACTGCAACTAATCCATAATCCCTCATTCCCCATGCACATCTCACACCCAAGGTAGTGTGCCCTACCATATACATAACACATTTAAGAAAATTTATTATAAATTTTTATTTAAAAAAAAATATTATAAATTTTTGTTTATAGAATATTTGACTAATTTAAAAATAAAAAAGTTCTTATATATTTAATATATATATGATGATCATCATATACATAATACATTATATATATATATATATATATATATATATATATATATGGTGATCATCATATACATAATACATTTATTTAATGTATATATATTTAATAATGATGATATATATTTAATGAGTATATATTTTATTGTGCATTTTATATATTATAAATTATAAATTGGAAAAACAAATTTATAAAATGTTTAATTTTTTTTTTATATATTTCTCAATAAAAAAAATAAAAATAATGATAATGTGTATGTATTTTATGTTTATTTAAATTATAATAATGTAGATATAATAAATTTATATAATAATAATTTAATTTTAAGGTTATGGTCAAACCAGACACCAAATTATTGGTGTATGAGACTTTCTTGTTTGTGGGATAAGGGGTCTCTTTCGCACGATGATTTGACTGCTAAAGTCTATGAAGATATATATACACTACCCCTTGAATTTTGAACTTGTGATCTCTTAGGAGGAAACACGTGTTCTTAATCATTAGGCCCACTTAGGTTGTATATCGAAAAAATAAAGAACATTTATTGAATAGAAAATTATATTTAAGTTGTTTTAATTGTCTTATAAATATTCTAAAGTCATTAATAAGTAATTATTCTTTGTTGTAAGTGTAAAATTTATCTTTTATATATAGAAATAGATGAGAATATGGTGCTTAAGTCATTTTCCCTAATTTCAAAGCAATAATGGTTTTGTTATCAATATGTCTTTTTACAACAATTGATCTCACATTTTCTGAATTTGAAGATTCATTAGTGCTAGTGACCAAAGGATGCCCATCATTGGAAAAGTGTTAGAGGCTAGAGGATTTTATTTACTCATAAAGTGTGTGTTACAAGATGTCAACTAATTGTTTGATGAAATGTCTATAAGACAAGACATGCACATCCTCATGAAAAATGTTTTCAAGAACATTATTATATATAGATGGAGAGCTTAGACATCATTGTCAATGTGAAGGATAATATATACGACAAGGAGGGGCTTACTTCTAACCATAAGATGTTGATATTTGTAGATGAGCAACTAAAAAATGGTTTATGGTTTTTTCTTGGTTGACTATTCAAAAGGAATTAATCATGTTTATGGAACTACGTCTCAATCAAAGGACTCTTAGAATAGAAATCACCTCACCCTCAAAGGCCTTAAAGTATCCCCCTTCAGCTAGGTTGACAAGGGTAAATATTCTAGTCCTTGTTCTTTCAAAGATGCAATATGTAATAGATCCCCTTCCCTTTAGATTCTAAGACTCCTCAATTAGGATCCTTTATTATTGTGGAGACAGAAAAAATGCCCCAATTTAATGAGTTTAATTATAGGATTTCAACGAGTGTGTGAATGAATATAAAAAAATTCTTCAATATATATACTCAAGTGTTTTTTGTCATCATCTACAATGCTCATCGATTAATTAGGAGGTCATGAGGCTTTATCCCCACCTATGAACAACACTCAGGTTAATTATAAGGATAGGCTTGATGGTCTCAAAGACAATATGATATGTGAACAATCTCATTTATTTATTTTTCTCTTGAATTGTCATGGACAACATAAACTGCTCTTTTGTGGCTGGTCTAATTTCCCAAGCGGCAAACCAACCACATTTGTTTATAACTTTTTCAATTTACAGTAATAGAAGGACTCGCGACTAGATAAATTACAAAAAAACATATTTTGCAAGAGATTTATTTATCATCTTTTTCTATAATATAGAAGATTCTAAAGGTCATGAAAGAGGGATCATTCTTTTAGGAAATAGATGACCTCTCAATCAAACCATGGTTTTCGGATTTCAATCACCATATTAACAACCCCAATTTGAGTGATACTACACAATCTCCTCATCAACATATGAGATATAGAATCCTCATCAACATATGAGATATAGATGTAGCATCAACCTATGAGATATAAGTGTAGAAGAAATGAAAAATTCCTTGGAAATTTTTATTAGAGTTGAATTAAACCAGTATGAAATAAATTTTCACCTTTGATAGAATATGTAGATAGATTGACCTCAATAAAAATACACCTGACAAGATTAGTATATAATGCAATGATATTATGAATACACAACCTTTATATGTTGAGTTTCTCTAATGTAATGTCTCCAAATAAAAATATGTAAATCATTAATTTCTATCTACTTACGTGTAATTAAAATCTGACCGGCAATGTATTGCAGCACATCATAGTGAGAAAATTAAACAATATTTAATTAGAAACAAAAACTTGACACCTTGTCCATGAGAAACTAAATATACACAATAAGGATGTGATAGACAAAGTTCTTTGGAAATATCAGACACCCACCAAGATTTATCAAAACATATTTATGACTGGAAAAAAAATTCATAAATATTTTTATACATGACTACATAAAAACGGAAAATTCACTTTGAATTTCCTATGAGAATGATGACTTGATATTTCCCCCATTGAAATGGGTGCATACAACAATGTATCGATTATCTTTCCACGTAATATGATAATAACAATGAACAGATTTTTCGACATGTATTGTTTAGAGGGATCCAAAATATTTGGAAATTGAGCTTAAAATATGGCAAGAGGCATACAACAATTAATGTTCTATTGGAGTTATCCATCACACTCTTTCCACTCTTGAATTCCAATCATTAACTTCCTATTTATCACAACCTAGATGACATATGAGTTTTTGCAATCTGTTGGACTGATTCTATGTCCTTGTGCATTTCTTTTCACCTTTCCCTGCATAACTTTGCCAGATTCCTACTATGTAAGATTTTCCATTAACAAAACTGCAAAAAAAAATAATGTAATGCAATTCCTATTCTGTTAAGTGAATATTAACATAGCTAGAAGTACCAGATCACTGACAAAAATTATATGATAACTAATGTTTAAAATTTTCAAACACATTTTTCACCAATCCAAGAAAAGAATAGCCTTTGGATATACCTCCACAACAATGTTGACTGTGATTTTCATGTAGCTAAATGGTTTCTATTTTCTAAGGTCAAATTCTACAAACCTGACTTATGGATACCTTCTATTGTATCTTCCCTCATGCTAGAACTCATTGGCAGACCCAATTCTTCCGCTTTATCCTCTTCCCTCAACTGTGAAACAAGAACCATTCTGAGCATTGTTGAAAAGGTTGGTCATCGTCCAATAATTGCTACAATGCAATCATCCCACCCATTACAGTTCCAGATCCTCCTCCAAATGTAATCCCAACACCAAGACCACATTCATCCAACAAAAAATCCTGAAGCATTGCAACCGAATTTTTGATCAGGGGAAGTTCAATCCATTCTCCCTTCTCATCCTTTTCAAAGGAAGGATTTCATGTTTTCCCATCCACTGTTGTTCGACAACATTGGTATTCTAACAAAGGATGAACACCTTCAGTAACCACTCACACAACCATATTAAAGATCAACACACCGATGTTTTGACATGGTAAGACCCCTACGAGGAAACATCCACGACCCCAACCAACACAACCACTTGAAGAAGTTTATTAATGCAAAAGAAAAATATTACAGAGAGATTTTACAAGAGATTTTATCACAATTGATCATCGACAAATGACACACCATGCTCTTTAAATATATATCATGGACCAATCAGTTGTTAAGCCATAGATCAATCTAGTCATTAAGATCAAGGAGAATATGAACCATTAGATCACTATATGTCGGGAACATATCATGACCGTTATATTTCCTAACTACAAATGCATACTAAAGAAACACACTAAGAAATACATGTGTACCTAATGACACATTAGACCAAGTAGATCTAAACTAACTCCTAAGTGTCTAAATATCCTAACATCCCTCCTTAAGAATAACTTGGTATAGGATTGAAGGATTTACAATAGTGACACAATAGGAAAAGGAAGGAGGCATTAGAGTTGGTTTACAATCATCCATGTGAAAGTGACGAAGAAGCTCACAACCATACTTAGACTAGGAAATAAAAATTCCTTCATTGGTTTGCAAAACTTGAAGGCCAAGGAAATAGTGAAAAAATCCTAAGTCCGTCATTTTAAATTTCTTCTTAAGGATGGTTTTCACATGGTTTAAAAGTTTTGAGTCACTACCAGTAAGGATAAGGTCATCAACATAAAGGAAAAGGATTATGAGATGGTTTCCTACTTTCTTGGTATAAACATTAGGATCAAAGTGGCATCTAGAAAATCTGGTGTCAATAAGAAAGTTATCCATTTTGGAATACCAAGCTTGGGGAGCTTGCTTAAGACCATAAAGATATTTCTTAAGGAGAAAAACAAGGCTAGAGTCATTCTGGATATAGCCAGGATGTTGTTCCATGTATATTTATTCTCGCAAATCCCCATGCAAGAAGGCATATTTAACATCCATCTGATGGACCTCCCATCTATGTGAGGCAACAAGGGCAAAAACAAGGCGGATGGAATTCATTTTGTCTACAGGGGAAAAGGTTTCATTATAGTCAATTCCTTCAACTTGGAAAACTCCTCTGGCAACTAATCGAGCCTTGTGTCTTTCAACACTTCCATCTTATGCATACTTAGTTATGTAGACCCATTTACATCTGACAAGTTTTCTTTATTTTGGAATAGGTACAATATCCCAAGTATCGTTTGCCATTAAATAACGATACTCTTCATTCATTGTTGTATCCCAATATGGATGACCTGAAGCTTCTGCAAATGTCTCTGGATAATGAGTCTCTGGATAATGAGTCTCTGAAACTTGAGCTAAAAGAGAAGAGGCTCTCTGGAACTGAGAACGTGTCTAACGCTAATCTGAAGGATCATCGACAAGATCACCAGTTTCTTCTCGTGTTGAACAGACCCATCTAGGAAGCGATGGTGCTGGTGTTGGTTCATGTTCAATGGAATCATCTGGAGGAAGGTGAGAAGAAAGAGGTGGATTTTCATCCTCACTATCATCATCTGAAGAAGAAACTAGAATAGGAACAGAAGAAGGCACAAATGTCGAATTAGGCTCGCAGGCCAAGATATTTTCATCAAATTTAACATCTATTCTAATAATAATTTCATTACAATGTGGTTGAAAAAGTCCATAACCTTTGACATCTTCAGAATAACCAACAAATATACACTTCTCACTTTTAGGATGCAATGTTTTCCTTTTCTCATCAAGAATGTGAGCCCATGCTATACTGTCAAATACACAAAAGTGACTTACATATGGTTTAATTTTAGTCCAAGCTTTTTCCAGTGTTATATTTTTAAGATCCTTTGTGGGAGTGTGATTTACTATGTAATTTGCACAGTTGATGGCTTCCACCCAATACTTTAGACTTAATCCCTTAGATTGGATCATACAATTAGCCATTTATTTTCATGTGTTATTCTTTCTCTCAGCAACACCATTTTGTTGTGGTGTATATGGAATAATGTGTTACATTTGGATTCCCTGTGTAGTGCAGTAACTTGTAAAATTATTGTTCACATATTTGCCTCCATTATCTATTATTAACCTTTGAATTTGATGTCTAGATTGTTTTTCTACAAGGGCCTTGTAGGCCAGAAAATTGTCAAAACATTTGCTCTTAAGTTTTAAGAAGTAAACTCAAGTATGTATGGAAAATTCATCAATGAAATTTAAGAAATACTTTCACCCAAAAAAAGAAGGAGAAGAAAGTGGACCACACAAGTCACTGTGAACAAGCTGCAAAGGGCCCGAGGCGTGCAAAGAGGAACGTTTGTCAAAATTGTCCTGATGATGTTTTCCGAGAACACAATCAGCACAAACACTATCTCTGCATGAAACAAGAGGAAGATCGGTCACCATTTGTCGATTACATAGTTGTTGCAATGAGTGATAGTTTAGATGACCAAACCTCTCATACCAAAATTTGCTCAAGTAATCTCTATGAGAAACAAAAACTGATGGAAAAGATGATGACCCAAATTTGTCAAAATTGTACAACCTAGTAATATCATCAACAATTACAGTTGCAAGAACATGCTTAGGATCTTTTAGATCCTTGATTACAACTTGGTGAGGTGAAAACTCTATGTTTTTACCTTCACCTGAATGAGTGATTTTATATACTGATAGAAGGTTATAAGAAAGAATTGGAACACATAATACATCATTGAAATTACCATTATCTACTTGAACTATTCCAGATCCTACAACACTAAGAGATCTATCATCACCAACAAATATTTTATTGGTGTTACATTCATTTATAGCATAAAATATGTCTTTATCCTTAGCCATGTGATAAGATTCTCTAGAATCAATAAGCCACTCATTAGAAGAAGAAGTAGAAGTTGCATTGAAGGAGAAACCAGAAGCAGAAAGTGCATGTCCATGAGAAGAATAAGACGTAGAATCAATATTGATGTTATGCTTCTTCATTGCTACTTCTAAAGATGCCATCTTCTTGAAACATTTGGACTCATCATGACCATCTTTGTAACACACCCGACCCCTAAGTACCCTTTCTTTGGATGGGGCATCCAAAATTTCACTTACTTTAATCGTCTCAAATCATATCTCCGAGGTCTCCATCCTCTTCTACTCATCCTTAGCTTTCTAATGATTGCTACCAGACTCAAAACCGAGCTCCGGATTGCAAGTTAAGGCCTCTTGAAGTTCTTCGGGAATTATTAGTTGATCACCATGTGGCACCCACGTGGGTTCATCTCATTTGTACCATGTTTGAATGCCTACATCCACTATGGAATTTCATCCACTGTCCAATCCATCGACATGACTTGATCCTCATTTAACACATAATCTAGAGGGCATTTCAACGTTCGATGCTTCGGTGTTGAATGCCCCTTTTTCCTTCCTGCACGCATGTCCTCTGGAGTCCCGAGTTCCCAAACTCCCAAAGGTGCCTGAAATCTCGCCATGTGGCTTTGGACTTTAGTCCTTTCAACTTATCCTTGACACTTCACCCCAAACCTTCGAAATCCTAAAGTCCCAAAATCCCGAAGTGTCCACTCTTGCATGTGGTGATGTATTGAACGCAGAGGAAAATACAGGTGGGTCCCGAGTACTCCACCCACCAGATGGACTAAGAAAGTATGTACCAGGGGTGACATGCGGAAAGGAAGAGATGACGCATGGCCCCTACAGTGGGTGACACATGTCACGTTTTAATGGGAACATAGGTTATGTGAAGCGTACAAATTCAGATGACATGTGGCACATGAAACGTGGGTCAATGTTACACTGGGTGACACCATCATGCCATATCACCCCATACTGATAGCCTTCTAATCCCTTCAATCTCACAACTAAGGTGTGTCCACGTAAACCCCTCGATATATAGCCTCTGTTACTTCGTAACTTCGACATTCGGGGGATCCTTGGTGTGACTTCCTCCTTGCTCCTAGAGTGGTCAACACCGGACTGACCGCGATCTAGATCTAACGGTCATGGGAGATCCTGAAGGGTCCCTAGATCTATGCTCCTCATTACTTCACAGCTCCAGCCTTCGGAGGATTTGACGTTATGGCCACTCCTCTCTCATGAAGAAGGACTTCGTCGAAGTACCATATGCAGGTCCCTCCACTGGATGATCAGACGGTTAAGAGGGGTTCTTAATAGACTCCCCAAATCCACAGCTTACGCCAATTCATAACTCCTGTATTTGAGGAATTTGGTGTTGTAACAACTCTGTTTTTCCCAAAGTACAACTTCGTTGGACTTACCTCGACGTATATCCAACGACCAAGGGGAATCTCAAATACCCTCAGATCTGCGGCTCGCATTACTTCGTGATTGATAAATGGGTCAGGGATTAAGAGTGGGGAAGGTCTATTTTCCATGGCTAGGGAAACCACCAGGTGCCGGTCAACATTGTGGGTAACCGTAATAACCAATTTCCTTCGATCGATTTAAAAATACTAAGGTCATAACATTCTGGAGCTCCGAAATCCCAGAGTTCTGAAGACATAAATGCTTGGCTCCTTTCAAGCCTAGTGCAGGGTTCCCAGACCTTGGTCGTATGGGTCCTCCGAAAAATATCATGGGCTATGCACTACCCTCTTAGCCATGAATTGGTTAATGAAAAGGGCATGAGCCCTTGGTCACATCGGTGAAATTTCTAAAGGAGACGCCCTCCTTCCATAGAGTTTGAACTTGGTATTCCTGCGATGGTAGATTCGAGAGGTCGACAGGACTTAAGCATTCTAGTAAATCCTACCTTGACTTTCTTGCAGGATTACGTCCCATAACTCACTAACTATTAAGATGAGGCAAGAAAAAGGACATTCAAAAGCATGGGTTCACATAGAGACAAGACATATTTATACCTTAATCATTCAACATAGAACTCATTCATAGATATATGAATATATTCAATCATCATTTCCATTTCAATACACAAAGTATGAAAATACTTATTAGAAAACCAAAATTATGAAGCAATTGTTGAAATGGGTTCATGTTTCCACCAAACCATAGGCACAGCCACTCCTGAATGGATTTACCATTGTCCACCCCCGAGCTAGACCATGATTCTCTGAGAGAGACTCTTTGTTCTTTTTCCGCGATAGTACGAGATGGAGGTTACTCTCCTCCTCCCACATGATCTTGGCAATCGATTTTCTCTGTACCAAGCAAGGAGGTCTACATGAGTACTTCCAGAGTCACTTGTCAACCCCGTTTATCATATTGGATTGAAAATGTTGCCAATAGCTTCTTACACCTAGAACGATCTTATTTCTCAGCTCTCTCCCAAACTAGAGAGTTGCAAGTGCTCTTTTCTCTTTTTGAGATTGGTCTTTCGACTCTGCTTCCTCGCCCATCTTCCTCTACCCATGAATTACCTCTTTTGTTTCCTTCCTCGGCAAGGTTCTATGGGTTTGAATCCACATCTCATGGTCAGGTCTAGAAGTCTTTCATATGGGTACTCTTCCCCATATTCTCATTAACTCTTGAGGAGGACTCTTCCAACTACCAGTCTGTCTGGTAATTCATTTATGGGTCAGAGGATGGTTCTGGTTCTGAGCAATTAAATCTAGTGAGGTACTAGTTTGGTGGGGTGGGGGTCATCTCAACCACTTCTAGTTTCCCCTCACCATCTCTTTCATAGCACCATGTTCTATCTTGGCAAACCCCCCCTTTCAGCAGTTGTGCAACACTATCCATATTTAATTAATAACAAAAATACATACATTACCTTTTATAACAAAAGGTTCATAAAATCCATCATTCACACATATTTAGTCCACCACGGTGTTTTGGAAAGTATTACTTATATTTACAAGCTAGGGGAAACAGGGGTGTTACAATCCCATGCCCCTTAAAGGAACATCTTCCTTGATGCTCTACCTGTCAATGTGCTCTGAATATACAGAAGTAAACAAAAATGGGTATGCATGTTTCATGGCATCCTCCATCTCTCATGTCGCTTCATCTGGACCAAAGTGTTTCCATTGCACCTTGATCTATGAAATGGTTCTATTCTTGTCTGGGGTTTCCTTCCTGCCTATTATGCATTATGGTTCTAGCAGGAATTATCCCTCTGGTTCCACCTAATCACAAACTAGTCAATTATATGGTTAGAATGTGTACATATTTCTTCAATAAAGAAACATGGAAATCATTATGTGCCTTCATTGTGGGAGGAAGTGATAATATATATATTACATGCCCCACTCTATCCAAGATTTCAAAGGGTCCACAATATCGAGGTTCAATATTGGCACAGGCTCCCATTCTCAAGGAGATTTTCTTGGGTCTAACTCGTAAATACACATGATCCCCTATTGTGAACTCTCTAGGAGTCATTTTTATGTCTGCATAGCTTTTCTATCTATCCTGGGCCACTTTCAGATTATGCCTTATTTGGATTACTTGTTGTTCCATTTCTTTTATCATATCAGGCCCAATGGTAATTCTATCTAATGGGTTATCCCAACTGATTGGAATCTTGCACTGTCAACCATAGAGGGTCTCAAAAGGGCTCATCTTCATTGAATCTTGATAGCCATTGTTGTAGGCAAGCTCTACTATTGGTAGGTAGTCTTCCCACTTCTTAGGATAGTGCTTTACATGCATCATTAACATGTCCTCCAACACTTGGTTTACTCTCTGTTTTTCCATCAATTTGAGGGTGATAGGATGTACTAAATAAAAATTTGTTTTCAAAACCAGCAAACAAATATTTCCAAAAGTTTGAAGTAAATTCCATATCTCAGTCAGATATGATTTCCTTAGGCATTCCATGCAGCTTAAATATTTCTTTCATGAAAATACTGGCAATATCTATTGCCTTGCAAGTTGACTTGACGAGAATGAAGTGAGCAGTCTTGCTCAGTTTTTCCACAACTACCATGATGGCGTCATTTTGTTTGGATGATTTTGGTAACCCTGTGATGAAATCCATGGAGATGGTTTCCCGTTTCCATTCTAGAATCGATAGGGGTTGCAGCAACCCTGCTGGATGCGGGTGCCTTGCCTTAACCTGCTGACATTCTAGACACTTCGCAAAGTAATCAACCATGTCCTTTTTTCAGTCTAGGCCAATAAAATAACTTCCTAGTGGTTGTGATCATCTTCTAATAACAATGATGACCAATATATGGCCTTTTGTGTAGTTCATCCATTATGAACCTCTTCAAGTCGTCGCAATTTGGAATATACAACCTAACTTTGTAATTTAGCAAGACATCATTCAACAATTGATAACACTCATACTTCAGCCCTGTGGGCTCTTGTTCTAAGTATGATTTTACAGTCTTGAAAAATGAATATGTTTCTTGTGCACTTTTGACTCTCTCATTGGCATTTGTTTCACAGGTTCTTACAACTTCTAAGTGAATCACTTTCACATTTTAGCTAAGGGCATCAACCACTCTATTTTCCTTTCCTTTGATATGTTTGATTTCAAAATCAAACTCACTAAGGAGAGCCATCCATCTATCTTTTCTAGCATTGAGATTTGGTTGATCAAACAAATATCTCAACCCACAATGGTCTCTCATAAGAACAAATCTTCTACCTAGGAGGTAATGTCTCCACATTTTTAAAGCATGCACTATGGCAACAAATTCTAGATCATGGGTCACATAATTTATTTCATGCTCATTCAATTTTATGGATTCATAGAAAATTACATGTCCTTCTTGCATAAGGAATCCTTTGAGTCCTTCCTTGCAAGAATATGTACATACAAGGAAGTACTTGTGTGGTTTGCAATCTTCAGCATAAGTGAATTGGTTAGAAGGTATTTCAACTCTTGAAATATCTCTTCACATTCTGATGTCCAAAGGAATTTAACTCCCTTTTTCTGAAGGGAGGTGATTGGGTAACCGATATTGGAAAATAATTTTATGAACCTCCTATAGTGTCTAGCTATGCCCATAAAGGATCTGACATCAGATACATCCTTTGGGATAGGCCAATCCATAATGGCTTTGATCTTTTAAGGATCAACTGCAACTCCTTCTTCAGAAATAGCATGGCATAAGTAATGGACTTGTTTCTGGAAAACGTCACACTTACTAAACTTAACATAGAGCTGGTGTTCTCTTAGCACTTGAAGAACTAGATTGAGATGTTATTCATGCTCTTCCCTATTCTTGGAATAGATTAGGATATCATCAATGAAAACCAATACAAATTTGTCTAATAACTTACTGAGTACATTATTCATTAAGCATATAAAAGTGGTTGGTGCATTGGTTAGCCCAAAAGGCACCACCATAAATTCATAGTGACCATATCTTATCCTAAAGGTTGTTTTGTGGATGTCTTCATCCTTAATTCGGACCTGATGGTATCCATACCTCAAGTCAATTTTGGAGAAAATTGTAGCACCCCTTAATTGGTCAAACAAGTCATCGATCCTTGGCAAGGGATACTTATTCTTAATGGTCATCTTATTGAGTTACATGTCGTCTATGCACAACCTGAGTGTGACATCCTTATTTTTCATAGACAAAGATGGTTCTCCCCACAGAGACACACTAGGTCGAATGTAGCCTTTTTCCATCATTTCCTTTAGCTGTAGTTTGAGCTCAACTAGCTCTAGTGTACTCATTCTATGGGGTGTTCTAGACACTGTCACTGCTCCTGGTGCAAGTTCTATTGCAAATTCAATATCTCTTCTTGGAGGTAGACCTAGTACCTCTTTTGGAAACACATATTTATACTCTCCTAATATGGTATGGTCCTCTAGGATGGGTTCATTGTTCTCGACAGAGTCCAACACCTATATTTCATATAAAGGGCATCATTTTCTGCAATACTTCTTCACTTGGAGGGTTGATATTTGTCTCACTGATACATGATTTTGAATCCCTTATAGGGTTACATTTCTCCCTTCTTCATCTTCAAACTCCAAAGTTTTATTGTAACAACCCAACTTTGTTTTATGGGAAGCCAACCAGTCCATGCCAACAGATCATAAGATCCTAAAGGGAGCATGTTAGGGCTTGCTTGGGTGGGAAAACCATTCATAATGAGTTGGCATGCTGGTATGACCTCTATTACTTTTCTTTTGGTTCCAGTGGCTAGTTGCACCAACCATGATTTAACATGTTTAACTTGTTACAATTTACATTTCTCAACAGTTTGAGGGGAAACATAACTCAAATTAGAACTAGGGTTAATTAAAATGGAAACTAGATGGTTGGAAATCATACCTTCAATTTCCACCATTGAAGCTTGGTGTTCAAATTTTCTATTATCCAAGGCTGCATAAATTTGTGGGAGGCTCCTAACCACATCATTGACTGTGGTAGCCTCTTGGATGTTGTATACCTTCCTATTTTTGTGTTTCCTATATGGGAAGTCTCTCGGCATATTTTCTTCTCCAGAACCCCAACATTTCAAGGGTTCCCTATTTGTGTTATCAATATTACCTGAGGCTGCTCCAAAGGGTTTATTTCCACTCCGAGAGGGGAATTTTTTTTTATATACACTTTTATTAGAAAGGATCATCTTAGAACCCTTCCCATAGTTCTTAAATCTTGAGGGTTTAAACCCCTTCTTCTTGAATATCAAATTACTTGTCTTCTTCCAGTCATCATGAGGTTCTATCTTATTCTTGAGTTGATCATAGCAATACCTTTCCTTCCAGAAAGTGTCTTCTAAGGTGTTTGTCTCATCAAATTCAATTCTATCCTGGAAGAACTAAGGTATTCCACTAATAAATCATTGCATATTTACCTTTTCATCCTTTATGTAGGGTACATACCTTATGAGATCAAGGAATTTGTTAATATATTCATCTATTGTAAGTTGTCCCAACTTGAGTTCATAGAACTCCTTGGTCTTCCCATCAAAGTATTCCTTTGACATATACTTCTTCTTGAAGTATTTCTCAAATTGTTTCCATGAAAACTCCTTCTCATGGATTATTTTCACTTTCCTAAGGTCCTCCCACAAAATGGAGGCCTTTCCATTCAGGTTAAAAATAGTTATTTGAACCTTTAAATTTTCAGAGTAGTCATGGACTTTGAAGTACTTATTCAAGCCAAGAAGCCAAACTTATGATTCTCACCCCTTCTTAATTTCTCCATCGAAAGTGGGTGGTTTGTATTTCTTGAACTCTTCAAGGTCACGACTCTTGGAATGTTTCCTCTTCTTTCCTCTCCTCTAGGAATGTGAATTATTTTTTCTACTAGAGGATCCCTTGGAGTTATCAGTTTCCTCACCAGAGGATTTTTCCGATGAGTGTATCTTGGCTCCATGTTGGGCCTTCTTTGAGGTACTTCTCCTAGTGTGGCCACTTTCAGGACCATGCTTTCTTATCTCGGGTGGAAATTGGGTTTTCTTAGTGTGATGTTTATCCACATGACTGGCTGTTGGTCCATGTTGGAACTGCCTTTGTAAAACTGATAAGCTTTGTAGTAGGACTGCATTAATTTTCGTTTTCTTTTCTTTCTCTTTTATCAACCTTTCATTGTCAGCCTTACAACTCTATAATTATTCCATGAGGATTCTTACGACTTCAACCAAATCTGGCGGGGTTTCCACCATCCTCCTTTCATCATATTATTCCTCTCTATTGTGGGAGCTTTCCCCCAATTCATGTTGTGTCACCATACTTTAGTCTATATTTTTCATGTGTTCCACTGACTGCTTGAGTGATGATAAAACATTTTCCATTAGTTAATGATCCATTAGTTTATGAACAACACACAGTTCATATTTTGCAAAGCATATAACAACAACATAAAGTTTAATTCCTTTCTTCAGTAGAGGTTTAACTAAGCCTCTTAGGAATGGAATAAGAAAGGGTGTTACCCCTAAAAGTATTCAAATAATATTTTTATGTGGCTCGTTCATGAGCCCAAGTAGGCCAAGTGTTGTAACCATGCTCTGATACCAATTTGTAACACACTTGACCCCTATGTACCCTTTATTTGGATGGGGAATCCAAAATTTCACTTACTTTAATTGTATAAAATCATCTCTCCAAAGTCTCCATACTCTTCTACTCATCCTTAGCTTTCTAACGACTTCTACCAGACTCAAAAGAGAGCTCTGAATTACAAGTTAAGGCCTCTCAAAGTTCTTCAACTGTTATTAGTTGATGGCCACATGGCTGTAACATCCCACTCTGGCGCACTGAGCGAACTTATTCTTCGAGGACACTTGCTCGCAAGTGATCCAAATTATTATGATATTAAAACATTTGACTTTGATTATGAAGCATCATGGGTAGATGACATGTTGTTTTACTGCATTGACATAGAAAGATGCTATTGACTCGGTTTTACTGAGTGTGCAGGGTTTTGGACCTTGAGGATGCATAGGCATCGATGGAACCTCTTGGAATCTGGATCGAGTCAGGGAGTGTACTATTGGGGTTTGATTGATTTACTGTGATATTAATACATTTTGATTTGATGTTGTGATGTGGACATGTTCTGACATGATTTGTTGATGATGCAGGCTGACGATAGCTTGCCAACCAGACTCACATATGGAGTAAAGGGGTCACACACGACTACCAGAGAGGTTGAGGGAGAGGTGTGGACAACAGCCCTGCCACAGCCTACTAGCACTCTTGTCGTGGCTCGAACTGTAGGTTAACGATTACCTAGTTTGAGAGGACCCACGATGCCATGAGGGAAGACTGTGAAAGTTGCTCACGATGATTCTAAGGGGCACACAATAAGGCGGGGGCCTTATTCCTTAGAAGCCCTTAGTCTCCCACAAGTTCACCTGGCGGAGTGTTGACTCCATGGGTTATTGATGTCTACCAATCAGTCAAGAGGAGAGTGACACCCTTGGAGCATGTAGTGTGTCCTGAAGGGCACGTCGTGCAAACAAACAAAAGAGGTGAGTGGCACCCTTGGAGCATGTAGTGCGTCCTGAAGGGCATGTTGCGTTGATGATGATAAAGGAACAAACCTAGATGGCCCTAAGAAAATCAACACCTTAAGAAATTTTAAAACAACTCCCCTAATTAAATGTCACCCAGTTCAGAATCTAAGTCCTAAGTCTAAAAAACTTCGCTAGGGGTAAGATTTTGTCTACCCTTGAGAAAATATCTATATAAAATTATAATAATAAAATTTAAAATAAAAACCCCTTACGTAATAATTTGGTCTTCATAAATTTTGGGGTAAAATGAAGAGAGTAAGAAATTAAATAAAATCGGTGGATAAAAAAATATATATAAAGAAGAAATTAATCATTTTTTTACTTTTGATAGTTTTAAAAAATGTTGAATTAATAATAAAAGGGAAAAGGGGTTAAATTTCAACTGTCGTTTTTAGCTCTAATAAAAAGGGGGAAAAGGGGAATTATAAAATTTAGGAAACTAGGGGATGGAGGTAACATAAAAAGGGAAAGAGGGGAACTTTTGGTAAAAAGCGAGAGGTCAACTTAGTAAAGAATCTGCAATTAAGAACCTTCTAAATTGAACTAAATTAGCAACTTCATTTTAGGGAAAGTCTTTAAAACGTGTAAGGGAATCTAGGGACACCTAGGAGTAAATTTAGAAGTAAATTTAGGAGTAAATTGAGGGAAATAAGAAAATTTAATAAATTAAAGAAAATAATTATTGGAGGAATGTGGGGGATGAATGACACTTGTACGAAGGAGAAATTTTAGAAGATTTTTATTTAAAACTTAAATTAAATGAGATTTAGGGAAAGATTGGAAGTTCTAAAACTCTATAAAAGAGAGGAAGGAGGAGGAAGAAGGGGATCGACTGTTAGCATAATGTTACGCTGCTAGAATAGTGACTTGACTGATTTACTTGTGGGAGTTGGGTTTTCCCAGCTCGGAGAGGAGTGGTAGCTCGGCCTTGCGAGGCGAGCTGGGAGCTAGACATACCATTTGGATAGTGTGTGGCCCCTTTGCGGCTCGGGGGGCTAAGGGAGAAGCAGAGTACCCCTATCATTGGCTGGGAGGTACCGGTGAGGTCTCGATGGTCAGCGAGCGGGAGCGGCACGGAGCGCGCGGACGTCATTTGAGGCGAGCGATCAGGCAATGGTACGCTCTTTTATTTTGTAGAAGTAGAATGCATTAGGATTTATGATTTAGATCTGCATGTGTGTTAGGTAATCTGGATGAAAGAATATTTAACTTCGATCTATGTTGGATCTCGTTGGATTGAATAGTTTTTCTTTATTTACTTACTCCGGCGAAATTTTTGTGTATTTACCATTGCTGTAAAAATTTTACTGTGTAAATTTTTTGAGTAAACTCTAGCCTTGCGCCTTCCTCATTTCACTGGCGAATTTTGATTGTGAAATATTCTTGCTGTGTAAATTTTTACGATGCAAATTCTACTGTGTAATTGGTAACTTTACTGTGTGAAATTTTATGTGTAAACTCTAGCCTTGTGCCCCATCCCTTAAATGGAAAAGATTCACTGTGTAAAGTTTTTGCTGGCAATTTGTTTTTGGATTTTTGTTTTTTAATCACTGACTGTCTTTTCTCCTTCACCTTTGAGCCTCCCGTTTCAGATGATAGCATTGACCTTGTCTTTCCTCCGGCAACGATAATTTGCGCCTTGCCGGGACTGTAATTGTGGTTCTTTTACTACTCTGTCAAACTTACCGGTCCTTGTTATCCTACGTTCCACCCTTGCTGACTGTTTATTCCTGAGGCACGTAGTGCATGATTTTGGCCTCTTATGGGATCCCTCCTTGGCACTCAGTGGGTAGTCGCTCTAGTTACTTGTGGTTGTAATGGCTTGGCCTCAGATGTTCGATGACCTGCGAACTGGATTGAAGTTTGGCTTAAAAACCCCAACTTAATATCATAATCCTTGTTGGGTGCGACCATGAGAATTTTACCCATGCAAAATTCATCACAGGGATGGCGGTGTCGAATGCGTTTTCATTTAAACCGGTAGATAACCGCGACCTCTCCACCAGGGATAGGCATAGATTGTCCAACGGTGAGGGAAATTTTTTTATGAGCAGTGAATTAGTCCTATAGGGATCTTTGTCATATTTTAAATGCATGCAGAAGTCACTCCTCCCTGTCACTACCTGAAAACAAGAGCCACGAGCTGCCTCAGGGATGACAACGTTCGTTGTTCAAGTTTTTGAATTGCCTCTTTGATGACTGTGACTTTCCCTGCCTTCACCTATCGGTGAGTTAATTGATTCCATAATTATGACTGCCCTTTGATATTTTGGCAATGATTCTTATTGATGGGTTAGCAGGGATAATAGCATTTATTTGTGTCGAATAGAGAGATATGATTTCCTTCTATTTTCATGACGGCTTTCTTTTTAAACTGCACTCCCTTAACTACAGTCACCTATTTTAAACCTAACTGCAGGACAGTGGCCAACAACCCTTTTTATTTTAATTAATTGTTGGATGGATGTCTGACTCTGTTATTTATACACACAAAGGAGAACCCAAACCAAAGATTAAATCTTAAAATAACATATCATTACCTTCCAGTCAATGTTTCATTGTAAATTCTAATTCGCCTGCAGTATGAATTTATGATTTTCATTACATTCCAGCGGTGGTTGTTCTCTGACAGTTTAGAGGAAGGATAAAAATAGAATTTTTACTCGATTGCCTAAATTACTCAGTAAATGCTTAAATTCTGCCATGCTTTAATACAAACGAGTTGTTTAAATTTAGTACTGCGCTAATTCTGTATCGCTTTAAATCAGCGGTCAGTTGATTTAGTAATGCTTGATTTTGTGATGCGTAATGGATAAGGAAACTGTATTTTATATTTAGCCATGCCTCGTAATTTGTTTTGCATGGCCGATACTAATCATCCATTGCATTAATTCTGGTAAGTTTATAAAATTGATCTATCATAATGTAGAGTTGTATTATTCAGAGTGGTTGGGGGGTATGAATATTGTAGAACCTTTATTAGATATCCATATATGGTCATGAATGGTTTTATATTTTTATGATAATATGTTTAACGTCATGTATGGTTTAAGATTTTATGATTATTATGTTCAAAGTAATGAGGTGCTTTTTTAATTAATCATAATAATAATAATACCAAGGTCATGAATGGTTTATATTTTTATGATTATTATGTTTAAATTCATGTATGGTTTAAGATTTTTATGTTTATTAATTTTTAAAGTAATGAGAGGCCTTTTTAATTAATAATAATATTAATACCAAATATTATTACCTTTATTATGTGTGGGATGAGGAATTTAGTGTAAGGATTGTCAAGAGGTGAATAATCTATTCTTGATGTATGGTTATATATCTCTAACTACATGATTATTAGATCATGATTTTAGAAATAGAATACTTATAAATTAATTTAAGGCAAATTGATAGACATGGAACTATGAGGACATTTATAATTTAAAATTGCACAAATGAACTGGATTTAAGGCTAAATTAGATTATACCTTGATGTCATTATGCACTTTAAGCATGCGAAGTTGGGCTCGTAATGGAGGTCGGATTAGACTGTGTTAAATACCTTACATGCTTTATGATTTGTCATTGTCTTGTAATTTGATTAAAAATACACCTCCCATGCAATACTGTAATAGTAGTGAGTAATTTAATGAGTTAATAATGATGCACTATCGTAAAATGCCTTAATGTAGATAACCTTGTTGTTTGCAATCTTGATGGTTATGCTATTGTCATTATCTTAGAAGGCTTGGTCTGCTTATGTCGGGCAGGGTTTAGACACCTCCATGTTCCTCAGAACAGTCATCAGCCCTGAGACCTTAAATGGTTAAAATTGATGGGAACCTGGGCTTGAGCATTGCTTATGTGTCTTGGAGGTCCTAACCATTGCAAGGTAGGATGGGCGGGTAGTCAGTCTTATTATTTTGTCGAATGATTGTTGTTCTTTGCTAGCAGATGTTGATGTGCGTATTAGATCCTTATGTTGATATCACAGTTGTATGCATCATGATTCATCGTCATGTGGAGGCGCAGAGTATAATGTCTTGTTACCCTTGTACACACACACAAAAAAAAAAAAAAATTGCACTTGTTATAAGAGGTTTTTGTCATAACGAGGAGGATCGTTACATATGGTATCAGAGCGGGTTCAACCTGCGACTTGGGATCGCTACGGATTTCGTTGACATGATTTGATTTCATTGTTGCTAATCGATTTGATTGTGTGCATGCAGGTAATCATGGTTAGAGGATGTTGCGGAGGAAGACGATGGGGTGCTAGGGGAGGAGGCGCAATGCCTCCAGTAGCATCCACACCTGAGGGGTCTAACCCCCAGGGAGACGAGCAGGTTCTCGGACAGGAGCAGATAGTAGTTGGCGATGTAGTCGGGATGATGAGATATTTTCAGTGCATTTCTGAGGCACTGATCAGCCGTTTGGATAGAGATGAGGCCAGGGCACCAACACCCACTAAGGTTCCACCGCGCACCCTGGTCGGTACTGGAAGCATTCACCGTGAACTCGAGAAAATCAAATTTCCTGAGTTCTTTGGTGCCCCGGATGGTGCAGCCGCCGAGGCATGGTTGGAGAACATTGTGAAGTGCTTCGCACTTTGCGATTATACCTCCAACATGAAGGTCCACATGGCGGTATTTCAACTGAAAGGGAGCGCTCTTCTATGGTGGAAGACGCTCCTACCGTAGCTGAACATGGTCGTCGAAGACGTGTCATGGGAACTGTTCGAGGAACAGTTCTGAGAGAGGTACCTTTCAGAGGAATTCATTGAGTGTCAGCTCAATGAGTTCAATGCCTTATGACAGGGAGGTCGTATGGTGCCCGAGTATGAGGCACGTTTTATGGAGCTGCTCTGGTATGCTCCGCACCATAACTCCGAGAAACTTAAGGTCAACAGGTTCGTATTTGGCCTTAACGACAGCTTGCGTGCAAAGGTTAGGATTTTGATGCCTCAAACCTTGCACGATGTCGTCGAGAAGGCCCTCATAGCAAAGGAGGAGCTTATCAGTGGGGGTCATACCAGGACTCCAGCGAGACTAGCAAGGCAGGTTCCATCTGGAACACAGTAGCACTAGACACCAGCGAGACATACGTCGAGATATCGTGGTTTCCAGAGGGGATCCACTTTCACTACACCCCGGCGACAGCCGTCGTAGCAGCAGACACCTTATCGGGGACCACTGCATAAGCAGCAGTTTAGGCCTGTTCAGCTGAACAGATGAGGGTTCCAAGTCGGTGGGCCGTCATCTTCTACTTCGGGTACCAGGACTACTGAGCCGAAGAAGGGTTGTTGGACATGTGGGGAGCCACACTACCAGCGCGACTGTCCTATGGAGAGAACCAGAGCATCCAGATCAGACGGCCCCACTACCGTGGGAGATGTGGGCAAGGCCCATCGGATTCATGCAGCAGTGAATAACCGCCAGGCAGAGCACCAGTCGACTCTGCTCGAGACGACAGGTACTATCGCTGACCAGACCCCTAGTATTTTGATAGATCCCAATGCTACCGAGAGTTTCATTTCTAGTGCAGCGTTAAGAAGGATTAAGGTAAAGGAAATCGAACAGGATGAGTTTAGCTTCGTAGAGATGGCTTCGAGAGCCAAATAGAAGTTTGGAGGAAAGGTTATGGACTGTATCCTTAACCTGGGAGATTTTTTCACAAGGGCCAACCTGTACGTCACGATCCTAGAATCTTATAATGTTGTGATTGGTATGGATTGGTTGGAATCGCATGAGGCGATACTCAACTGTAAGACAAAATGGTTGAGCTTGGTCAATGATGAGGGTCAGAGACGTGTGATTGTAGGACAGAACCAGGGAGTTTCCCTGAGGTTCATCTCTTCCTTACAGTTACGGAAGAGTATACACAAGGGGTGTAAGATTTATGTGATCCTTGCGTTAAACAAGAAGGGAGTAGCGGAAGGTCTTGAGCACCTTCTGGTGGTGAGAGAGTTTGCGGAAGTGTTTCCAGAGGATTTACCTGAGATGTCGTCGGAGAGGGAATTGGATTTTACCATATACCTAAAACCGGGGACTGAACCAATAGCTAGAATGCCTTATCGGATGTCGACCCCGGAGTTACAAGAGTTAAAAATGCAACTGAAGGAGTTGTTGGACCTGGGACTGATACGTCCTAGTGTGTCACCGTGGGGTGTACCTGTTATTTTCATATGAAAGAAGGATGGATCGTGGAGGCTTTGCTTGACTACCGTCAACTGAACAAGGCTACGATCAAGAATCAATATCCATTGTCGAGAATTGATGACCTGTTCGATCAAATGAAGGGTGCGACGGTGTTCTCCAAGATCGATTTGTGATCAGGGTATCACCAGTTGCGGATCAAGGAGGATGAAATCCCTAAGACCGCCTTTAAGACGAGGTTTGGACATTACAAGTTTACTATTTTACCATTTGGACTGACAAATGCCCGAGGGGTGTTTATGAGTTTGATGAATGGGGTGTTCCGCGAGTACTTTGACAAGTTTGTCCAAGTGTTCATTGACGATATTTTGATTTACTCTCATACAACTGAGGAGCATGACGAACACTTGCACTTGGTACTACAGTGTCTGCGAGAGCACAAATTGTATGGGAAATTGTCCAAATGCTCTTTTTATCAATCGAAGATTCACTACTTAGGGCATGTCATCTCCGGCGAAGGTATCACCGTGGATCCAGCCAAGGTCGAGGCTATTATGGAATGGCCTGTGCCGATGAATGTCACAGAAGTGCATATCTTTATGGGTTTAGAAGGATACTATCAACGGTTTGTCGAGGGATTTTCTAAGATAGCAAATCCGATCACGGAATTGCAGAAGAAAAACAAGAAGTTTGTTTGGACCGAGAAATGCGCGGAAGCATTTCAAAGGCTTAAGGAGTTGTTGACAACAACGCCTATACTAAAGGTCCCTAACATGGACGCGGACTTCTTGGTATGCACAGACACATCCAAGGAAGGATTAGGCAGAGTCTTGATGCAAGATGAACGAGTGATTGCTTACATTTCAAGGAAACTGAGAAGGCATGAGGAGAACTATGCAACGCATCATTTGGAGTTATTAGCCATCGTATATACCTTGAAGGTTTGGAGACACTACCTTGTTGGACGAAAATTTGAACTAAGGACTGATCATTATGGACTACAACACATTTTTACTCAAAGCGACCTGAACACGCGACAATGACATTGGTCAGAATTGCTTAGCGAGTACGACTTTGAGATTACTTACATAAAGGGAACAGTGAACCGAGTGGTGGATTCTTTGAGTCGGAGGCCACACATCTTTTTGGTGTTGCCTCTTCATATGAATCTACATGAAAAGATTCTAACTTTATAGCGTGACGATGACTAGTACAAAGAGGTCAAGGGTTTTATCGGACAAAACACAATGATGGTACCACGATATGAGGGATTTTCATTTGATAGCGATGGTTTATTGAGGTTTAAAAGTCGGATTTACATACTGCCAAATGACGAGTTGAGGATGTTGATCCTAAGCGAGGCTCATAGAGCAGTTTACATGGCTCACCTGGGAGTCACGAAGATGAGGGCAGACCTTAAACCCTTATTCTTCTGGAGGGGAATGAAGGCCAACATAGTCAACTATGTGGCCAGATGTTTGGAGTGTCAGCATGTAAAGGATGAACATAGACACCCAACAGGATTACTACAACCACATGACATTCCGGAATCAAAATGGGAGGTTATTTCGATGGATTTTATTGTTGGATTTCCACTGATGGCAAGGAGACATGACTCGATTTTCATAGTTGTAGACACTCTGACGAAGAGTGCTCAATTTATTCCTATGCGTATGATGTATCAGGCACCTAACATTGCTAGAGTTTTCATCAATGAGATTGTGAGGCTGCATGGCGTGCCTAAGAGGATTATATCCGATCGAGGATCGGTGTTTACTGGATGATTTTGGACGATTTTCCAAGAGGCCTTGGGAACTCAATTTAACTTTAGTACTGCGTATCACCCGGAGACTGATGGACAAACAGAATGAATGAACCAAACCTTGGAGGACATGTTTCACATGTACGTGATGGACCAACAAAAGCGTTGGGAAGAATTCTTGCCACTAGTGGAGTTCGCTTACAACAACAGTTACCAGAGCACCATTAAGATGGTTCCCTTTGAGTTTCTTTACGGGCGACCGTTTCGGATGCCTTTGAGTTGGGATCGGCTTGAGGATAGGGTCCTGGTGGGACCAGAAGTGATCCAAGAGATGGAAGAGAAAATGCAAACCATAAGACAAAGGATTAAAGAAGTGCAGGATCAACAGAAGAGTTATGTCGATGCGCACCATGTCGACCATAGTTACGAGGTCGGTGATCGAGTCTTCTTGAGGGTTAAACTGCATAAGAGTTCGATCAAGTTTGGGAAGGGAGCTAAACTCTCTCCTAGGTTCATGGGACCTTTCAATATTGTGGAGAGAAAGGGGTCCTTGGCCTATCGACTAGCCTTGCCTAATTCCTTGAGGCGTATGCACGATGTTTTCCATGTATCTATTTTGAGACATTATATTAGTGATCCTACACATGTTATTGACATGAGTTCCTTGTAGGTATCGGATAAGGGAATGCTCACGGCTGAGCCGGTCCGCATCTTAGATCACCGCATTTGATAGTTACGACATCGAACGGTAGATTAGGTCAAGGTCTAGTGGTACAATTATAGTCCGCACTCGGTGACCTGGGAGGACACATATGATATGCACCAGCAGTTTCCATTTTTGTTTGATAGCTAGACATATGACACTGTGATACACTTTATTTTCGGCATTTATACTGTGAAACTTCGGGATGAAGTTTAGACCAAGAGGAGGTGTATGTAACATCTCGCTCTGGCACACTGAGCGAACTTATTCTTTGAGGACACTTTCTCGCAAGTGATCTGGATTATTATGATATTAAAACATTTGACTTTGATTATGATGCGTCATGGGTAGATGACATGTTGTTTTACTTCATTGACATAGACAGGTGCTATTGACTCGGTTTTACTGAGTGTGCAGGGTTTTGGACCTTGAGGATGCAGAGGCATCGATGGAATCCCTTGGATTCCGGATCGAGTCAGGGAGTGTGATATTGGGGTTTGATTGATTTACTGTGATATTAATACATTTTGATTTGATGCTGTGATGTGGACATGTTCTGACATGATTTTTTGATGATGCAGGTTGACGATAGCTTGCCGAACAGACTCACGTATGGAGTAAAGGGGTCACACACAACTACCAGAGAGGTTGAGGGAGAGGTGTGGACAGCAGCCCTGCCACAACCTACTAGCACTCCCGCCGTGGCTCGAACTGTAGGTTAACGATTACCTAGTTCGAGAGGACCCACAATGTTGTGAGGGCAGACTGCGATAGTATCTCACGATGATTCTAACGGGTGCACAATAAGGTGGGGGCCTTATTCCTTAGAAGCCCTTAGTCTCCCACAAGTTCACCTGGCGGAGTGTTGACTGCTACCAAACTCAAAAGCAAGCTCTGAATTGCAAGTTAAGGCCTCCCAAAGTTCTTTAGCCGTTATTAGTTGATGGCCACATGGCACCCATGTGGGTTCATCTCATTCATACCATATTTGAATACCTACGTCAAAGGTGGAATTTCATCCACCATCCAATCCATCGGCGGGACTTGATCCTAATTTAACACATAAGATAGAGGGGAGCTTGGCATTCAGCGCTCTAGCTTTGAACACCCATTTTTCCTTCCTACACGCATGTCTTCTAGAGTCCCCAATTCCCAAACTCCCAAAGGTTCCCAAAATATCGCCACATGGCTCTGGCCTTCAGGCATTTCATCTTATCCTTGACAATACACCCCAAACCTATGGAGTCCTGAAGTCCCAAACTCCCGAAGTGTCCACCCTCACACGTGGTGATGTATTGAACGTGGAGGAAAGTACAGGTGGGTCTCGATTACTCCACCCACCAGATGGACTAAAAAAGTATGTACCAGGGGTCACATGTGACAAGTCATAGATGACACGCAGCCCCTACATTGGGTGGCAGTGTCACATTTTAATGGACACATAGGGTCTAAAAAACATACAAATCTGAGTGACATGTGGCACATCAAACGTGGGTCCACATCACCTTGGGTGAGGTCATCATGCCATGTCACCCTAGGTGACATCAGCATGCCACGTCACCCCAAACTCATAGCCTTCCAAGCCCTTCGATCCCATGGCAAAGGTGTGTCCATGTAAACCCCTGGATCTACAACCTTCGTTACTTTGTAAATTCGACGTTCAGGGGATCTGTGGTGTGAATTCCTCCTTGCTCCCTGTTGGCAGCCAACCCATTTTTTTGATTGCTCTCAAAAAGCTGCCTACACCCCTTGTCGTATTATGAAAAATCATTGTCGCATTGTGCTTTTAGACGTTCGTCTCATTTTTTGCGACCGTTACAATTCAATTTCGACTCATTTTTCACAACTGCAAGTGTGAAAACACCTCTTTCGTTGCTAAGATTATCGTCGTCTTTGGTTGATTTTCTAAAAGATACTTGATCACTGGTTTATCACATGACTGCTAAAGGTTTTATCAAACTTATGTTCTTGAGCATTATCTTACCTTGATTGCACATTTGGATATATTTCATTGTTAAACCTTTGGGCATAAAGTTATTGGTCTTGTTCTTATCTTATGAAAATTATAATGGATTTGGTCATATTGTTTTATCCTTGGTTTTGGACTTTCACTCGATTATTATATGAAGAAATTTTTGATTACGTGGTTCTAAGACTTTGG
>ML799781.1:345735-362829 GCA_009831015.1 Picea engelmannii
TAAGTTTGTTTTATTAGTTTCTAGTTTCCTCTATTTAGTTTAATTTCTTTTATTTAGTTAGTTAGTTTGTTTTAGTTTCTTTTATTAGTTTCTAGTTTCCTTAGTTTATATTATTTAGCTTAAATCACTTTTCTCTTTGGTTTCCTTACGAGACCTTAGAGCGGCCAACGGAGCCGTTAAACTCGTCAGGGTGGTCCATACCAAACGGCTTGGGTTATTTAGACAACCCTGGACCGGTTCCACTCTCCCAGTTGACGGATGGACTGTTTCTCCCGTCAACACTCCCACAGTGGTCAGCACCAAGCTGAACACGGTCTAGATCAAATGGTCATGGGATATTTTGAAGGGTCCCTAGATCTAAGGTCCTCATTAATTCACAGCTCCGGCCTTCGAAGGATTTGGAATTATGGTCACTCTGCTCTCCCAAAGGAGGACTTCGCCGAAGTACTGTACGTGGGTCCCTCCACTAGATGATTGGACGATTAAGAGGGATTCTTAACGAACTCCCCAGATACATGGCTTATGTCAATTCGTAACTCTAGTATTCTGGGAATTTGGTGTTGTAACATCTATGTTCTCCTTAAGCAGGACTTCGCCGGACTTACCTCGGCGTAGATCCAATGGCCAAGGGGACTCCCGAATACCCTTGGATTTGTGGCTCACATTACTTAGTGATTGATATATGAGTCAGGGCTTAATGGTGGTGTTGGTCTATCTGCCATGGATAGGGAAACCACAAGGCGTTGGTCAACCTCACGGGTAACCATAACAACCAATTTCCTTTAGCTGTTTTACAAATGATAAGGTTGTAACATTCCATAGCTCTAAACTCCTAGAGTTCTGAACCTAGAAATGATTAGATCCTTTCGGTCCTAGCACAAGGTTCCTGGACCTTGGTCGTATGGGTCCTTCGAAAACCCTCATGGACTACATGCTACACTCTTAGTCATGAATTGGTTAAGGATACGGGCATGAGCCCTTGGTCACATGGGTGAAATGTCTAAAGGAGATTCCCTCCTTCCATAGAGTTTGAACTTGGTATTCCTACAATGGTAGATTCGAGAGGTCGATGGGACTTAAGCATTCTAGTAAATCCTACCCCGACTCTCTTGCATGATTACGTCCCATAAATCTCTAACTGTTAAGTTAAGGCAAGCAAAAGGCCATTCAAAATCATGGGTTCATAGAGAGACAAGACACATTTCTACCTTAATCATTCAATACATAAATCAATCATAGATATATGAATACATTCAATCATCATTTCCATTATAATACACTAAGTATGAAAATAATGATCAGAATACTACAATCGTGAAGCGACTGCTGAAAGGGGTGTCGGTTTCCACCCAACCATAGGCACAACCACTTCTGAACAGATTTACCACTGGCCACCCCCAAGCTAGACCATGATGCTCCGAGAGAGACTATTTTTTCTTTCTCCGTGATAGTCATGGAAGGAGGTTACTCTCCTCCTCGCACAAAATCTTGGCAATCAATTTTCTTTGTAGCAAGCAAGGAGGTCTTCACGAGTACTTCCATAGTCACTCGTTAGCCTCGTTTATAATCTTGGACTGAAAATGCTAACAACAAATTCTTACACCTAGAACGAGCTTGTTTCTTAGTTCTCTCCCGAACCAAAGAGCTACAAGGGATCTTTTCTCTTCTCGAGATTGGTCTTTAGACTAATCTTCCTCACCCATCTGCATCTGCCCATGAATTACCTCTTTTCTTTCCTTCCTTAGCAAGGTTGCATGGGTCTGAATCCCCAACTTGTGTTCATGTTTGAAAGTATTGCAGATGGGTACTCTGCCCCATATCCTCTTTAAGTCTTTAGGATGACTCTTCCAGCTAGCAGTCTGACTGGTAATTCATTTATGGGTCAAAGGATGGTTTTGGGTCTTGTTGGGCCCCAACAACCCCCTTATTTTTCTTTAATCAAAATATAGGGTCCCTCGAAATTTTACTTGGATTCTTCGTTTTTTTCCCTTTGAATTGATTGGATTCGTATTGGTTTGCTTTGTTTCAAGGTTGGTTTGATTTTATATTATTTTCTTTTGTTTGATTTGAATTTCATGAAATTTAAATGACATTTCATTTTGATTTCTACAGAGTTTTAATGTTGATGGACGAGCTTCATAATTTGGAAGTTTTATTACGACACATATTTTCTATGACATTTGTTCACATTTGATCAAATTTGAATGAGGGAGAGATGAACATAGAAATCTTAATTTGAACGAAAACCTTAATTTTTATCGACTTTTACTTTTGTTTAAATTATGATTATGTTTTCATCTTTTTCTCATTGACAATCATTTTCACAAAATCATTTGGTAGGTTTAATTAATTAAATTATTTTGTTAGTTTGCATCTCATTTCAAAATAAAAATAAAATAAAAATAAAAGAATTATCTGTCATTTGTTTGATTTTGTGAAAACCCAAAATTAATATTTTTCTGCTCTCCATCAACTTGAAGCTTCTAGAATTTTAAGATCATATTTGAAAGGAAAATATAAAAAATGTTTGTTTAGAACTTATAGTTAGTTTAAATTCAATTTTGATTTTATTGTTCTAGATTTTGTTTTATTCACAATTTTTAAGTTATTAATTTAGGGTTCTTTTTGTTTCACAGGTTTCTATTATAAGTTATTTGGTACGGATATGATCATGGCTTGATTTTATTATCTAAATACGTTCAAGATGATTGATCCAAAAATGATATTGGATTGCTGCAAATAAATTTATGAGCAACAACAAATAAAATTTGGAAATGGGTCAAGAACATATAGACGATTTTGTAGGACTAATTGTAGCCAAACCGTGAGGAATCTGAAGAAACGGTTGAAAACCTATCTCCAAAATGGACCCATTTAGCTTACATGCAGGAATTTTCCCAAACAAATGCATGATTTGAGAGATATTTGTGTCTCTTTACGAGACAAATTTCAGGTGGCAGAAATTATTAGTGATGCCCAGACTGTTCATTCATTGTATAAATATATGAGAAATTTCAGAGCCAAGGGGATCTAAGAAATTGAGAGGAGGATTTTTATCCTTTCTCTTTTGTATGTTATTTCTTTTGTAATTTTTTTTTTCTTTTCAAATGGAGTAACAGATGGTTGGAATCTTTGGGAGAATGGAAAAGTATTTTCAAAGAAGAATATGAATTTCCATGTTGTTTAATGAATTTTGTTCTGTGAGTAAAATGGTTTTATTTTCATTATAATATCTTCATATTTTTTGAATAATTGATTATGCATTAATTTAAATTAGCTTTAGTCCATTTTATCAATACATGGTTAATTGCTATCATTTATATATTATTTTTTTCAATCTTTAAGAGTCTATTATCCCAAAAGTTCTTCATGGACCATATGATTAACATATTTTGTTGAAACTATATGAGAAAACAGTTTACTCTTTGGCTTTTGTGCTTTTGTAGATTGTGCAATGTTAATATTGTTTCTCATATAATTTTTGAATATGAAACTTTATTTGTATTGAACTAGCTTTAGACTGTTCTACATATAATTTTTCATGTTATGTTTTTATTTATATGGTTCATTATCTTTTGGTTTAGTTTATATATGTGACTGGTCATCTATTCAAGTATTTTGAGTTTACATATTATGCTAGATAACTGGTAACACCATTCATGAGAATTGGAATTTCTTTCATTTTCAGGTATTGGACATCTCAAGGTCACAAGATATATAATTATTGGTTTTTCTGTCGTTATAAACTCGCTCCAGAATATGAAACACTTCCTTGAATTTCTTCAGGAAGTATTATGTTTTTTTTTGTCATAGGCTTACACTTGATACAGGTTAAGAGGAGCTCATACAAATATAGAGAGATGAATTTAGCTTAGTATTGTTGATTAGTGAGAGGTTAGTAGGTGCATTGCTTTCTTTTAGTCAGATTTGTTTATATACGAATGAGACGATGATTGCATTAATTATCTTTGACTATTTCTGAGTCATTGTTTCAATTTTATTTTCTTAGTATTTATTAGTTTAAAATCTTTAAACAGTAAAAAAACAAAAGATTTTTGTTCTTACTTTATCTTATTTTGAAACATCATTATGAACATTCATTTTCGCAAGATTTCAAATAAACCTTGTAAACTGTATATAGATTGTTTATAATCATTTGCATATTCACGTTTTTTTTTTAATAAACATTAGTAAGTAATATATCATTTGTTAGAATCATAGCTTTAGAGTAGTTTATTTATTTTATGGTTTTTGGGACTTTAGTTGGCTAACAGAACCTCTAAACCCGTCGGGTCAGATCATACCAAATGACTTGGGTTAATTAGATGACCACGGTCTGGATCTAACCTTCCAGTTGACGGTGTGTCATTTACGCCCATCGACAAATGATGCTAGAAGGAGGGCCAGGTAAATTTAATAATTAAATGTTTTATCCCTCAGCCTATCATAATTCCAGATTTATAAATTCTTCTTTTTTGTCATCTTGAAATGCACTAGAAGGCAGGCTAGACTGACAAGTTGGCCTTGCAAGAGTCTTTATTTCAAATATTTTTAATTCCCCATGGCTCCCTAAATCACTGTGTTGGAACATGTTTTCCACTTCTCATTACCCAATATTCTCAATGAGACAGTCTCTCACTTGTCCAAACTCACCTTTGATGGTGGGGGGAATGTGTCTGCAAAAGACCATCTTAACAAGTTTTGGTGTAAATGCATCAAGCATGATATTTCTGATTTAAAGGTTTTATGCAAATTATTCGCTTTTACTTTGAGGGGTTGGATTAAACATTGGTTTGAGTCTTTTCTAGCATATCACATTATTGATTGGTTTCAATTTGTAGATGAATTTTTAGATTCTTTTGAAAACTACGATTACAAACAATTATGTGAAGAATTTCAGACTTTACTAATCAATGACAATTCATCTCCAGAAGGCTTTTCAACAAAAATCCATCATGTTCTCTGTAAATTTAATCTTGATGACATGTCATTTGTACTAAATCTCCTCTATGATTCTTGCATCCCTTTCATCCAGTCATATTCAATCGCGAATGATGAATTGGTTACAAATCCTATCACTCAATTGTAAGAAGAATTGTGTTCGCAGGATGAGAGGAATCCTTCTGAAAATTTTGAACAAGCAAGAGAGGTAGAACCTATTGAAAAGGTTCTTACTGACAATCAAATTGGTTTTTCCTCTGAATCATTGTATACTCAGGCCTCGACCATCGTGGAAGAATATTTGAGGTTGGGTCAAGGTGAATGCCCATATTCTTCTAACTCTTACTTAATCAATACTTAAATTCAGTTATTGAAGAACACTCAGGTGATGAAAATGATCTTAAGCATTCTAACATTCCAATGAAACTGATTAGAGATGTATATCTACAATTTGAAGAAGAAACCTTAAACCTTTATCCACAAATCATACCTTATCCACAGGAAATATTAGATGTTTGTCATGAAATTTTCGAATTGTCTATCATACATGAGGTAAATTTAGATGATCATATTATGTTGAAGGATTTATCATCAAAACAGAGTGAAAGTCTTAAGGAAAGTGAAGAGGAATGTCTTGAGAATACCATTGTTAAATATCATAGCTCAAGAGATTCTTTTCATGTGCTCATTTATGATTCCTTTTACTCTTTATATCTCGATTTCTTCTTAGATTCTGGTGGACTTAATACTTTACCCACATTATCTTACTCTTTACCATCACAATCAAATCTTTTCGATATGCCAAAATTTGGTGAAATTAATTCCAAACATAACATTTATGAAGTCAGATTTGATGCTCTTTCACTTTCATCACTCGCATGGCAAAATGACATGTTGCAAGATGATTTTACACGATTTATTGTTGAAAAAGACAATGCACTCATTCTTATGGAGATCAAATATTCTATATTGCATATTCGTTCTTTGATTAGTTCGAATTTTAATGTTGATGCTTCACATTTTGAAACAATCAATCTCATCAAATGAAGCATTCCCCGTTCTTAAAAGATCACTTTTAAGTGATTCCCCATTCTCTAGATGATTTCTTAACCGAAATCTAAAATCTCTAAACCATGATAAAACTTCCAATTTTGAAAGCAAATAAAAAAAAAATGATCAATTGTTCACCTGTATTGCAGTTAACCTCCAGTATCACTCCGGTCTCTTTGTCATCAATAAATATATAATTGTATTATTATTTAAAAGTGGCATAAGAGTGTTGGAAGAACTTAAGTGTGGGAAGTGTGTGTAAACCTGTCGAGGTATTGAATAGGCTCACTAGCAGCAGGTAAATGCACACATGATACCAAGACAACTTCGTCGGGGTACTGAATAGGCCTGTTGGAAACAAAGCAATATTGGGTCGATAGGTATCAGGTATATTCTTTTAAATGTTATGGAAGTATACATCATGTGGATACAAATATTGGATGGGATTAAAGCATTTGGGTGGGTTAAATGACATCCTTGTTGAGGCTATGGACATCTGCTAGCAGCAGTGGCTCTGTCAACGGTATTGAAGTCCTTTTATAAACATCATAACTCTTTGATTAAAACACAACTTCAAGTTATAATCCTTTGTACAAGCATTATTTTCTTATTTTCTGATATTTTTCTATAAATCTGAGCTAGTCTTAACATTGTGTAATATTAAAGTGGATTTGTTTCAAAGAAGCTTAAAATTATATCCAAGTCTTATTCTTCTTCCCTACGATGAAAGTTTAATAGGTCAAAGATAACTGCTTCACCCAGTAAGTCACCATTTGTTGGGCCCCAACAACCCCCTTATTTTTCTTTAATCAAAATCTAGGGTCCCTCAAAATTTTACTTGGATTCTTTGTTTGTTTCCCTTTGACTTGATTGGATTGGTATTGGTTTGCTTTGTTTCGAGGTTGGTTTGATTTTATATTCTTTTCTTTTGTTTGGTTTGAATTTCATGAAATTTAAATGACATTTCGTTTTGCTTTCTATAGATTTTTAATGTTGATGGACAAGCTTCATAATTTGGGAGTTTTTATTATGACACATATTTTCTATGACATTTGTTCACATTTGATCAAATTTGAATGAGGGAGAGACAAACATAGAAATCTTAATTTGAATGAAAACCTTCATTTTTATCAACTTTTACTTTCGTTTAAATTATGACTATGTTTTCGTCTTTTGATCATTAACAATCATTTTAACAAAATCATTTGGTAGGTTTAATTAATTAAATTATTTTGTTAGTTTGAATCTCATTCCAAAATAAAAATAAAATAATAAGAAAAAGAATTATCTATCATTTGTTTGATTTTGTGAAAACCCAAAATCAATATTTTTCTCCCCTCCATCAACTTGAACCTTCTAGAATTTTAAGATCATATTTGAAAGGAAAATATAAACAATGTTTGTTTAGAACTTATAGTTAGTTTAAATTCAATTTTGATTTTATTGTTCTAGATTTTGTTTTATTCACAATTTTTAGGTTATTAATTTAGGGTTCTTTTTGTTTCATAGGTTTCTATTATCAGTTATTTGGTACAGATCTGATCATGGCTTAATTTTATTATCTAAATACATTCAAGATGATTGATCCAAAAATGATATTGGATTGCGACAAATAAATTTATGAGCAACAATAGATAAAATTTGGAAATGCATCAAGAACAGACATACGATTTTGCAGGACTGATTGTAGCCAAACTGTGAGGAATCTGAAGAAACGGTTGAAAACCCATCTCCAAAATGGACCCATTTAGCTTACATAAGAAAATTTTCCCAAACAAATGCACAATTGGAGAGATATTTGGGTCTCTTTACAAGACAAATTTTAGGTGGCAGAAATTATTAGTGATGCCCAGACTGTTCATTCATTGTATAAATATATGAGAAAGTTTAGAGCCAAGAGGATCCAAGAAATTGAGAGGAGGATTTTTATCCTTTCTCTTTTGTATATTATTTCTTTTGTAAACTTTTTTTTCTTTTCAAATGGAGTAACAGATGGTTGGAATCTTTGGGAGAATGGACAAGTATTTTCAAAGAAGAATATGGAATTCCAGGTTGCTTAATGACTTTTGTCCTATGAGTAAAATGGTTTTATTTTCATTATAATATCTTCATATCCTTTGAATAATTGATTATGCATTGATTTAAATTAGATTTAGTCTGTTTTATCAATACATGGTTAATTGCTATCATTTATATATTAATTTTTTCAATCTTTAAGAGTCTATTATCCCAAAAGTTCTTCCTGGACCATATGATTAACATATTTTGTTGAAACTATATGAGAAAACAGTTTACTCTTTGGTTTTTGTGGTTTTGTAGATAGTGCAATGTTAATATTGTTTCTCATATAATTTCTGAATATGAAACTTTATTTGTATTGAACTAGATTTAGATTGTTCTGCATATAAGTTTTCATGTTATGTTTTCATTTATATGGTTCATTATCTTTTGGTTTAGTTTATATTTGTGAATGAACATTTATTCAAGTATTTCGAGTTTACATATGATGCTAGATAACTAGTAACACCATTCCTGAGAATTGGAATTTTTTTCATTTTCAGTTATTGAACATTTCAAGGTCACAAGATATATAATTATTTGTCTTTCTGTCGTTATAAACTTGCTCTAGAATATGAAACACTTCCTTGAATTTCTTTAGGAAGTATTATGCTTTCTTTTGTCATAGGTTTACACTTGACATAGGTTACGAGGATCTCATACAAATACAGAGAGATGAATTTATCTTAGTACTGCTGATCAGTAAGAGGTTAGTAAGTGCATTGCTTTCTTTTATTCAGATTTGTTTATATATGAATGAGACGATGATTTCATTAATTATCTTTGATTGTTTCTGAGTCATTGTTTCAATTTTATTTTCTTAGTATTTATTAGCTTAAAATATTTAAACATTAAAAAAACAAAATATTTATGTTCTTACTTTATCTTATTTTGAAACAACATTATGAACATTCATTTTCGCAAGATTTCAAGTAAACCTTGTAAACTATATATAGATTGTTTATAATCATTTGTATATTCACGTTTTTTTTAATAAACATTAGTAAGTAATATATCATTTGTTAGAATCATAGCTTTAGATTAATTTATTTCTTTTATTGTTTTTAGGACTTTTGTTGGCTAACAGAGCCATTAAACCCATCGGGTCAGATCATACCAAACGACTTGGGTTAATTAGACAACCCCGGTCTGGATCTAACCTTCCAGTTGACGGTGTGTCATTTACGCCCGTCAACAGGTCTGAGCAATTAAATCTAGTGAGGTACTAGTTTGGTGGGGGTTATCTCAACCACTTTTGGTTTCCCCTCACCATCTCTTTCATGGCACCAAGGTCTATCTTGGAAACCCCCCCTTTCAGAAGTTGTGCAACACTATCCATATTTAATTAATAACATAAATACATACATTACCTTTTATAACAAAATGTTCATCAAATCCATCATTTGTACATACTTAGTCTGCCACAGTCTTTTGGCAAGTTATAGTTATATTTACAAGCTTGGGGAAACATAGATGCTACAATATTTATCACAAAAGTTGCAATGATTGTCAATCTTCTTATTTTTAGATTTTTCTCCTTTGTCACCACTAGGAGATGAAGTTATCTGAGTGGATTTGGGACCCTTATGTTGCTTGTTGTTGTGGTGATGATATTTCTTCTTGGGATTCTTGGGTTTATCTTTTTGTTGGGAGACTAAGGCTTTGTTGGAGGTACCTACAGTGTTGATCACTCCAAGTTGTACAAAATTATCTTGCTCTCTAATCAAAGCATCGCAATAGGACTCAAGAGTAGGTTTTTTATGAAATTTCCCTAGAGCCTCTCTCATGGAATAAAAGGTAGATAAAAACAAAAAATATGCACAACCTAGCTTAGAAAGAATAATATAGATGCAACTCTCTTCCTCCAGCTTTATCTCACATTCTTGACATAAAATTTTGAGTGTTTTAAAATTAGATAGATAGTCTTCAATGCAAGAAAAATCATTTGGACTTAAAGTCAGTATTTTATTTTCTAATTGATGTGCTCGAAAAATATTGTGTTGACTGAACACAGATTCAAGTTTTTCCCAAGATTCATCGGGGTCATCAATTTCTTGAAGGTGGAACCCTAAATCAAGAGATATGGGCATTCCGATCAGTGCACGCGATTTGTCACTGCTATTAGCCCATTTGACTTTCTTATCAACATTAGTGAGTTCTTTTTCTTTTCCCAAGGTAATCTGGTATAAGCCTTTACTTATTAATAAACACTCCATATGGGATTTCCATTGGAAGTAGTTGGTGCTGGTAAGCAAAAGATTACTGGAAGATCCATATTAAATATGCAGATAATATGGATTTAAAAACTAAAAATGATATTATGAATGGAAATATATCGAACAATTAGGCGGTTTAAAAAAAATGACATTGAAAACGGACTTCGGATGTGAAAGTTATGCCCTTCTAAAAAAAAACATAAATGGTAACCAAATAACCATGTGGTGGTGATACCCCTCCAAATAACATCACTTTTATAAATAATTTGCTTTATGAAGTGACCCACTTTTATAAAAATAAGTGGGGATCACTTTTACAATGAAGTTACTTTATAGAATTAAGTTTCATGCAAAATAAATAACTCTCTAAAATAAAATATTAAAACTACTTATAGTGATTCACTTTTATACTTGAAGTGAAATAAACTTTACAATGGAGCATGGACTTTAAAAAAACAAAAGTAACAAAAAGAGAGACTTGAACACAAGACCTCTTACTTAATAAGGAAAATTTTAACCAAGTGGGCTAACAAAAGATATTTTATTGTTTATTAGGAGGGTTGTTGTTGTTGAAGCTGACCTTGGAAAGCATGCTTATAAAAAACGCTTTTCACAGAAGAAAAAAATTTCATTTCTCGATGAGAACAAGGGTTAGATCTCAATTAGCTTACCCGAAAATGCACATTTTCCTAACTATTTATGATTTTCCGAGATCACACAGAGCATGGGGAAAAGATAATACACAGATCTAAATGAGTAGCAACTCGGAAAAAAACAATATAAAACCAAAAAAATACTTTGCAAAAATTTTAAAAGGGCATATTTAGGCTTTATACCTCTGAATCTAGCTGAAATGGTTGTATCTTGGGAAAACAAAAACCTTTTAGAGTGAAACGAAAAGTGTTCCTGACTCAAATGAATTCTTTGGATGCAATGGAATAGTCCTCTTAGTCCATAAATGTATGGAAATGGTAGAAAATGGAGATGGGACAACTCAGCTTCATGATCTTGATCTACAATAGGAGAGGGTCTTCAAATAGGCTCTGATACCATGTTCGACAACACAAGTATTCCAACAGAGGACAAACATCTTAAGTAACCATTCACACAACCAAATCAAATATCAACACACTGATGTTTTGATGTGGTAAAACCCTTACAAGGAAACACCCACGACCCTAGACAATGCGACCACTTGGAGCAGTTTATTAATGCAAAAGAAAAATATTACAGAGAGATTTTACAAGATAGTCTCTCACAATCGATCATCAGAAAATGACCCTCCATTCTCTTTAAATAGAGATCATGGATCAATCATGTGTTAATCCACAGATCAATGTAGTCATTAATATCGAGGAGGATATGAACCGTCGAATCACTCTGAGTCGGGAACATATCATGACCGTCGGATTTCCTAACTACAAATTCATACTAATGCATACTAAAGAAAAAAACTAAGAAATAAATTTTTACCTAACGACACATTAGACCAAGTAGATCTTAACTAAATCCTAAGTGTCTAAGTATCCTAACAACTTCCACTACCAATTTTTTTCATTGAAGTAAACTCAAGAGCCACTAGAATAGGTAATAAAAACAAACAACAAAATAAATTAACTATATATTCAATACAAAGATTGATAAAAGAGACGATATTATATAGAGTCTTTATTCCGCAGTCAAAGAACAAATTTCTTCCTCTATATACTAAGTTGTTGCCTCACGATGACCTGGTCTATGTAGGGTTTGGAATTCTTTTGAATTGACAGGGTTGCGGAATTTTCCTTTGGATTCTATCATGGATGAGGATATGGGATTGGTATTTAATAAAAATCATCAATATGACCTAGATTACCAGATCAATATGTTTATTGATGTCTTATAAAAAAGGTATAGAAACATGATGATGCAGGGATTTTTTGAGGGTCATAACTTTTGAATCGGTTATCCTTTTGGAATGAAATTTTACGGGGAGTTGTGCCTCAGAGAGTTCACTTCTATATTGATTGAATTTATCCGATCGGGCATCATTTCAACACTTTTCCGAGGCCAAATTCCTTCATATAAGTCCTCAAATTGGGGTTATAGTGTTTTTACCAGAATATTTATTTTTTCAATTATCAGTTATCTCTTAGTTTATGAACTTAATCAGAAAATGGATTTGACAAATAGTGTCTCTCTACTTAGCTCTTAGTTAGTGGTCAATTTTAGAGTCATGTGAAAATTTTCTAAATTTCATTTTTTTTTAAATAGTTGTTTTTCTAAAATTAGTTGTTTTTGAAAATCTCAGATAGTAGTTATAAGGGGTTGAACTTCCATTGTAATATTTAGGATGGAGAAGGAATAAAAGAGTTATTTTTCCATTCTCATGTGTTTGCATGGTTTATTTTATCTTGTGAATGAATCTCATGTTTTGGGTACATCACATGACCTACTAGATTACCAAATCAATATGTGTATTGATGTCTTATAAAAAAGGTCAACAAACATTCACATTTGCCTTAGAAAAGAGGGAATATTTGTATAAAAACAAGTACAATTTTTTTGCTAAATTCTAGAACATGTTTACATTATGCTAGGTGGAAACATTTCTATTTTAGTGTATATTCTACAATATGGTGTTACAACCATTATGAAATAAACCATAACTATTTAATATTTTCTATATTGTATTTTGGGTATAATAAATCTTTCAGAGTATAACAATCTCTCTTAAAATTCATTCCTATTCATTGGCACATTCTAAAAGTTTTCAACAGTCCATTTTGAAGTGCTAGTGGATTTTTTCACTGTAGGCAAAGACCCCTCGCTCTTTTAATTCTTAAAATTTGAAGTGTTGGTGGATTCTTCCATTGTAGGCAAAGACCCTGGATCTTTTCCTTCTTAAAAGATTCAATTTTACAGCTTGTTATTCATTAATGCAAATAGACTGGGCATGGTGATGGGAAAAATTTAGATTTCCTACAGTTTCCATCTCTTTTATGAATTGAGGATTGATTGGGTTTGTTGTGATTGTATACATTTACATAATGCGATCATCGATACCAAAATTTTCATCTAACAATTATGTGGGTTGTCGTCTCTTTTTCTTTTTTATCAAATTTAAGAATCGATCAGTCAAAGTAAAATAATGAAGAAGCTAAAAGACATTTTTCAAAACATTTATAATCTTATTTCATGATAACCTAAACCTAGAACTAGAAATTGACATGTACTAAACAAGAAAATAAAAAAAAAATGGATAAAGGGAATTTTCCCAATTTGATTTCACGCGCACTACCCAAATCTCGTTATTTTCTTTTATTTGAATCGTTTCCACGGGGAAGTTGGAATAATTGTCTCTTTCTCATCATTAATAAATGAGAAGGAATCGAACTAGGAAGACAAATTGATTACAAAATGAAATGGACACTCATGACATCGAACTCGAAACAAGCGGAGACAATCTGAAATTGATCATTGTTAAATACAGCTGAAAATCCCATACGATTCAATGAAAATTGTTGTGGGAACTATTGTTATGAAATGGATCCCAACCTGTCGTTACCGAGAAGCATTGAATCCTTCAGACATTTATCCATTTTAACCCTTAGGATTCTAGTTTTTAATGGAGTGAAGTGAGTAAACATATTGAGATATGTATCTTAAATAATAAGGGTACTTTTCTTTAGATGTTACGCCTCTAGATGTATATTTACCAGTTCAATATTCACAAAATCTAGTACTCAATGATTCAATTAAAATAATTCTAGAATTTTCAATCATATAGTGATTTTGTATCTATCATTAAAGTATTACAGGAAGAGACCTACATTGACAAAACCCAACATTAAACCAGAACAAAGTTTTAAAATCTAGATGCATAGGCAGAGGTAACTTTGACATAATTTTATGTCCTCTCACAATTACACAGAACAGAGACAGAATTAAAGCACAACATCTAAACCATAATGAAGGGAGAATTAAAGCACAACCTACAAACCATAATAGAGGTTTTAAAAATTAAATGTTATAATTGCATACCAACCACTAGCTAAGCGAACTATTTCCACCCAACTATAGGAAAATCCACAGCAGACGCCACCCCCTGGCCAGGTTATGATACCACAAGGGTGAAGAAAGGATAGTTAAACTCTAAAATTTGAACGCTAATCAATGTTTTCCTCTATAGATTTATTGATGACAAAAGAGTCCCATGGCACCCACATACCTTCCCCACACAACACAAAGAACATTTCTTTCTCTAGTATTCAATACCTCAAAAATTACTCACTCTTGTGCTATTCAATGTGTGCATAGAAGGTCCAGAATGTGTCTCAAGTTTCAACAGATTTTTTCATTTTTTCTTGGCTTCTTCTCAAGGCTACAAGATTCTATTCATGGATGGTTGGTATATCCTAGGCTTGGCTCCCTTTTTCCATTGTGTAATCCCTCCAAACTCGTCTCTACCACTTTTTCTCGCAGTCGTATTCTCGCCATACAAATGGTTCCTCATGCATAATGAATAGAGAGTTCAAACTCAACTTCTCCTCCTAGTTCCAAGAATGTAGGGGAGAGAGTTTGCTAAAATTTAGGAGTTGTGGCTTAGATTGAGGAGTTGGTTTCCTCCACTCCTCTTAACTCATTTTTGTTTTGAAATTCAAAATTGAAATTGGTTGAGGGTTCAAGGTAGCATAAGGTAGATGATTTATGCATAACCCCCCCTCTTACACCCCCTCACCTTTTCCCTCTTGTGGTATAATAGCCCCTATATGTTCTCAAGTTCAACTGATATTCATGTCTATTAACTGAAATAAAAAAAGATGCACAATATTCACAATACCATTGTTTATCTGACCCATGGAGTTAGTGTAGCATAGTTATAAATAAATCATGCAAAGTATTCAAGCATTTAATTTCAAATAATTCCAAGTGTAAAATTTGGGATATTATATCTAAAGAGGAGACATCTAAAGGAATCTTACCCAACGGAAAAAAAAAAATTCTCTAGTGATTCAATATGCAATGTTAGAATTTAGTAAATTGTAGACCCCATCATGTGTCACAACTCAACAATTGACACCAATTTAGCTATCATGGTGATGTCCTGGCGAGCTATGGCTTATATATAACATCATATTGAAAATTATCTTAGAAACTAATTACTTTGAACTATATCCAACCATGGGAAACTAATCCATTGATCTAGGTGGATATCGGTGGCCACCCATCTTTTCCAACTGGCTCAAAACAGTTTTCTGACAATTTTGGCAATTTACTATTTTTAACAGTTTTAACTTCCGGGGTTGAGGGCCTAAATGAATATTTTTAGGGATATATATTCTCAATGATAGTCAAAAGAATGATTTATCACCCAAAATGAATCTCCATGACGATACCTTTCCAACGGGATATCATACGCCTAAAACGGAGATCGTATGAAAAAGTTACGACCCCGGGAAGTTGATGTACTAAATTACCCAGACGTGGCCCATGTGAATTTTGGCACTTCATCTCCTAGGGTTAGGTTTTTGGATGTCTATGGTTTTTGGCATTCCTGTTTATTGTAAAAAGGCCTTCATAGCCTCATTGTAACCATTTTCTTGTGAATGAGTGCAACCATCACATCTCTTCTCAGAGATAAGCCGCCACCATTCCAACAAGCTTGTTTCCGCTACATTTTACAGTTTCAACTTATTTCTTTATTGAATAGAAAACCAGTTTTACTGTATCTCTGTTATTTTGTGTTAAGAACCTATTAATAATCTGTAGTCATTTTGTTCTGCTCTTAAAATTCGGATCAGTGGTATCAGAGCAGTTTTCTCCTTGTTGTCTTAATGCATGTCCCCAATGAGGTCGGAGTATAAAGAGTTGGGTCTCGAGCTTGTTTCTCTTGAGGAAAAAATCTCTCGCACACCCAAGCGACCTCTCATGGAAAGAGAAAAGAAAGATAATGGGATAGGAGATCCTTTCAAGCTGTTGATTGAGGAAGCCCTTGTTGAATTACTGAGAGGGGGGGTGAATCAGTAATAGCGTAATTGTAATCCTTTTTCTTCAAATGTTATAACAATGTAGAATTAACATCTAATAATGAGCAGTAAGAAATAAACAATCACACACATACATAATACACCAGTGTTTTACATGTCAACCCAAATTGGGAGAAAACCACGTAATGTTTTTTCTTATATGTCTTGAAGAATTACATTCATTGAAAGCACCATCTTCCTTTGTTTTCCAGCTGCAACTGGAAGGAGGCTCCAACACCCTGGTTTCTCAGGATACAATCTGAGGAAATCTCCAACTCCCCAATTCTCTGGCTACAACCAGAAGGAGGCTACAACCCCCTATGTTCTCCGGCTACAACCAGAAGGAGGCTACAACCCCCTATGTTCTCCGGCTACAACCAGAAGGAGGCTACAACCCCCTATGTTCTCCGGCTACAACCAGAAGGTGGCTACAACCACCTGTCCTTGCCTCGTCCTACCACCCTGAAGTAGAAGTAGAATGATGGAACCATTGTCAAAATATACCACTGTAAATCTGAAGCATGCATCAACTTGTACCTCAACCTGTAATCAACCTGTACCATAAACAAGTGCATCAACCATGCACCAACCTGTACCAAACAACCTATAATCAACCTATACCATAAACAAGTGCATCCAACCATGTACCAAGTATGTACCAATCATTTTTCAACTACTCATCAACTATGACTCATCAATATGTACCAAAATCATCAACTATACACCTCATGTATGTGCCAACTCATCAACTACTCATCAACTATGACTCATCAATATGTACCAAAATCATCAACTATACACCTCATGTATGTGCCAACTCA